>LQRL01079814.1:0-10495 GCA_001703475.1 Hydroides elegans | reverse complement strand
GACTGTCACCCCCTACTATTACCCCCTTATACATTAGACACAAATAATTCATATCCATTTTGTAATACAAATATTTAAAACTACTTATGAATAATATATTTTTTGCGCCCGCCGAATTCATATAGATTATCCGTAATCCGCTTTTGTCTCAAGTCGACGTGGCTACAAATTATTACCTGGTAGTGACTGTTACATAGGATGAGATGCATTTAAATGACTGCTCTTTTTGATGTCAAAAGTAACTTATCTAATCTTACGAAACACATGTCTTGTCAACGAATGGGATAAGCTCTCTTTTGACAATTTTTAAGGGTTTAAAATTTGACTTGATGTTGCGTTAAAAACCTAGGTATTTATGAACCTGTTCAACTTGATTTAGCGTTTCTTTTATTGAAACATATTTCATTAACAAGTTTAACTTGCTTCGCTTTATACATAATATAAGTATATAAATAAATTTTTTATCGAAACTTTTAACAATCTTTTTTGTTATATTTTTAGGTAAAGTCGCACTTAAATTATATAGTTTGTGATTGTAATTGTCATTATCAAAATATATATAAGTAAACCGTCTGTTCAGTATTTCATTTGACCTAGCATGACCTATTTACGTCATCAAGTCATATAACAATGAAAAAATATCAGCGGACAAAAATCGGATATGTCACGATATAACAGAAACTTATTTGCATATAATATGTTTTTCTCGAGAATATAATTAAGTCATTCCGTAATAGTTGTTGCCACGCAAAGACTAATAAAGTAACACAATGGCTGTTTGTTGACAAATGATTTTTTTTTCTTTCTCGCGAATTGCATTTTGGCACATACTATTGTGTGATTTATTGCGAGGTGATAGTTGTCGTGTATTCTTAGCATCTTCTGTATTTGTTAATGTCCCCTTAACTACAGTGTGTCCTAAAGGTCATTTGGTATGTCCTAAAGGTCATTTGGTATATCACAAAGGTCATTTAGTATGCATTGCTCATTGGACGTAGAGGTCAGTTTAATGGGTCATGACAGCGGTTTTGTTTATTCACCTTTGCTCTTATATCATTGTTAAGAATAATATAAACCTAGTCTACGTTGTAGCGGTTCTCATTGAAAGTATGTTAATGATTAGATCTAAGTGTTTTAAATGTCATTTGTATATTATATTTAATCCTGATTCATAACATTTAACACAAACATTAATTTATTGATATGTTTGTTTGGATCTATAAAAAGACTAAAAAGATAAAACCTTAATTTTTCTTTAAAGACAATACATCATTATAATTCAACACACATACAGTATCATAATACCATCATTCAACTGCAGTAAAACAATATCATAAACGTCATTTACCAGGTACGCCTTGACTTAAAAACGTTTTTTTTTTTGGATTTTTTTATTTCTTAAAAAAACATAAAACGTTAAAGGGTGGCTGCTTGAATACATGTATCTCGTGTGTGCAAAGGTCTCGCATTAATATGAGATCCCGACATTTTATTTAATTGGTTATATGATTCTTATGAGGCCACATACATAGACTGTATAATGCAAGTATGATTTTTGAACCTTGTTTCCGTCTAAACATGCTTGCTGTTAGAATTATATTGAATCGAATCATTGTTTAGTTACGTGCCTTGAAATTGCATTAGGAGAACGCCCATGTTTGATTTCTGATATAAAAAAGTAAACACTTCCTATGGTTAAGTTTTTGATATATATAAAAAATGTTGATACAATTATACATGAAAATATTTTTAGAATGTTCATTTAACATTATGAATGTCCATAATGTTTTCGTTGAAAATGTTCTCCAAAATCCATACACTTAGTTATTTTCATGCCGGTTATCTTTGTTCATACAATATGATAATAGCAGCCAGCAATTATCAAGATTTATAATGATTTTGCTTCTTGAATGACAAAAATTAATATGCTTATCGCAAAATCGCATCTAATCCAATTTTCAACATACAGAGCAGGGAGTGTTATGCTCGGTACACTAATCAGTGCTTTAATTTTCTCAAAATCAGATAAGTAATGTCATTGGGCCTTGGTTTAAACATGTTTAGAATTTTAAATATTAAACCGCTTTCTGAACATTATTGTTTCCAGAAAGCTATCGTTTGTATATAAACATGCATTTAAAAAAATGGTATCTAGAGAGTATAAGTTAAGTCCTCTGTAGTTTCTCTCTTGATAGAATATGTTGTATTTATGATCTCCAATGCCATGGATTATACTAAATGACCTTGATAGTATAAAAATCATTTAAACGAGAAAAACACATACAGGTTTAGGCCTACCTGTCATATTGCATGGGTTCTTTAATTCTTTACTGAAACCATAAAAAGCCCATTTTACTGCACCAATCCATCTATCAGTCTCTTCATCTTCTTATCTGGGCATTTAATCTATTCAGCTATTTTAAAACTATTTTTGCGTTTCAAGAATAGATGGATAATGTATTTAGCAAAGAATGTATATATGAAGCCAGGGCCAAAATCTAGTTTGATGGAATCGAGTGCTCGGCAGAGCGGTCGTTTCCTAAGAAGTTAAGGTTTTCAGTCTTATGATTTTGTTGCTCTCACTTCTTTGCTATGCTCATTGCTGGTTGTTGTTTTTTTCCTTTTCGTTTATAAAAAAAAATAGTTTCAAAAGACATTTTTGTTTTCGGATACGGAATGAGCGATGTCAAAGGTCAGAAAAAAAGCTAGATGAGGACAAATATAGCTTCAGGCAGGGGTTTAGTCATCACCCCGTTGAACTCCTATAGATTTATCCCTGACATCTTACCCCGTTCGCTTTATATGATTCATACTTCTTGTGAGGGCACATCATTAAGAAGATATATTAGGACAGTTAAATAGTTTAATATAATTCTAGAAAGATAATTCCTGTGTACTTTTGATACGTCACCTACTTTAAGTAATGTGTTGCTTCTAATTTTTAATTTATAGGTGGATAATTTTTGAAGAGGCTCATTCATAATAACTGTAGTTCATCTAAGTGTGGGGTCAAAAATGTACAATGTATATGTCGTAATATAGATAGAAAATAAATGTTGGTTATTGCATTAGCATTAATTGTCGAAATGTTTTGAAATTGTATCTGGCATGGTATGATTTGTTACGATTTGATACGATTTCATGAGTTATCAATTATGTTGCGTCAAAATTCTGCTTTCTGTTCCATATAACAAATTAAGCTCATTTAATTATAAAAAATAGCGCTTTTTTTTTACGAAAGTCAACCTAAATACTTACCGAAATGACCCTGTTTTGAAACCTATTTTCTAATTAGCCTAAATATATTACCAAAGGACTTAAAGTCACTTTCCTTCCGTAATTGCCGCAAAATACCTTTTTTGGTCAAGCTTATCATACAAATTAATCTACACTTCATAGGCAAAGAAAAATATATCTGAAAAGGCATAAACAAATCTCTCATTGACGCTTGGGAAATGTTAATGGGTTCGCTGTCAAACCAGATGTGGGCGATATTAAGGAAGAAAATAGAGAACTTTTTGTGACGTCACTAGTCCCGTTTTCGTATCTTGGCTTATTGAAAGATTATGAACGTATCTAATAAGGAAATTATAAATATTGATTTAAGATGAGAAGTGATCAAGATAAGTGTGCAAATTGTTATTCATTCCCTTTAGATTCAAAATATCCGGTTTTGCACAGGCAAACTTCCTTCACGCCATTTTCAGCATCTTAAAATGAACTATCACATGCTCAATTCTATGAGCCAGAACTATATACATTGTACATGTACATATAATACATTGTAGTAAACATTAAGCGGACATTTCCGTTCGGGGATTTTTCGTTACGCTGTTTACAAACAAAAATGACCCAAACAAAAATATGCTTATATATAAAAAGACGGAAATCATTATATAGGTATGTCGTTCTATGCCACCACCACCCGTTTCGATCAGATAACATACCACTAATATATCAAGTTCCGGTAGTTTTGGGGGGTTGAGAGAGGCGCCTTATTAGAGACAACTGATGACCGTCATTGAGCGAACCTCAAGATGCTTATCTCAGTTATCTGTATTTTCACTGAATGGCATCACGGGCCCCTTTGGCCATTTGAGGCGCTTGCACGATTTTAAGTTGGTGGGTTGAGATACAACGATGTTACGGGGTTTCAAGATGGGATGGTTGACGATTTTTTTTCTCTGAAAGTTTGTCATTAGTAACACAATTTTAGCAAACATGCCTGAAAAGCAATACGCGATAGGAATCCATGTTCAACAGTTACAAAACCAAATTTCCCTAATCATAAAGTTCTTAACTCGGGTAGCATTAAAAAAAAACTCATGTCCGTAGAAAATATGCTCATATATCAATATGTTCGACTATCCTGCATGGTACATGAAATATCTTCAGATATCGGAGTCATTCCGATGAAAACCTCGTTGCGGCGAGGCAATGCCCGATCACAAAACTGAAGTTGCCTATCTGCAAAATGATACCACATTAAACTTGTGTATTACCAGAAATCGGTGAAATCACCACCTTAACCCCTGGGCTATTATCTATGAACTCTTGCCAACCCTTTTTTTCGACGTCAACGACGATGAAAAAGATAAAACGATTGGCCTTACTTATAAACATACACACAAGAAATTACCGTCGCCTGGTTTTTGAAGTCAGATAATATTACTGTAGGGTTTTCGTTGTTGGGTTTTGCCCAGTTATAGATAAATTTTCTATTTTTTGCCATGTTTAACTTTCTCGTGGTTAGCATTTCTGTTTGTTGTGTTGCCAAAAATTAGCACAATTTATCTAAATTTGGCGACAATTTTGACAGTTTATGAGTCTATTATGTCATATTAAGCCTCCTGGTTGTATTTTTAATTTGGGGAGAGCAAAAGGTGTTGACATACTGTTGTAAAGGAACTTGTTTAACATATATGTACAAATAGGGCTGACATTTTTATCATTTTTTTTTGCTGAAATTCGTTTATTTCAACAATTTTCTTATTCTTTTAATTTAAAGATCTGAGCATCATATCAGTACGAGTGTCCGGTCAAAATGACCCCGGTCAAAATGGTCCCGAAGTTGCCATTTTGACCTGGATTCCGTACGTATTGATACAGATACTTATATATCCTACTACCTTTATGAAATGTAGATGTAAATATTTAAGTAACTCTAAACACGGGGTATATTTAAACATGCACACCTAATTTTAAAATAGTACTTGCTATGATAACTTGCTCCACATATTTTAAGAAGTTTCATAGTTTCCTTGATTTAATAAATTAATTTTCCTGTGTATCAACGTGAAATAAATAGTTTACAGCTGAAAGGTTATTCATAAACTTAAAGTTGATCCAAAAATGTGTCAAATTAAATTAAAATACGATCTCTTAAGAATGATAAGGCTTTGTTGGTTACTATCATAAATTGCGATTTGAACTTTCCTTTGTGGCAAAGTTGTCACCAGATAATCTGATGATCATTTGCAAAAAAAATGAAGTTTTCAATGGCAGATTAACAGAAACGAAGTAACCGTGTTAACTCTATTGCAAAAAAGTCATAGATGCCCTATCTAACATGTATTTCTTTCACAAAAAATGCTATATCATTCCAACTTCTCACAGTTTCATCTCGTTTTCCCCTGTTTTCTATTCTAGAGCGCTTAATCGTATTATATTCATCATATAACTCGGTATCACTCATCTTAAGGTTTTTATGCTCTTATCTCGTTAGTTCCATCATATTTAAACAAAAGCCGTCCATTATATTTCACCTTGTACCTCAGACTTAGACCTGCATATCTTAGGATTATGCGAGCTGTAACACTTGGTCTAATATTGCAATATGATGTTAAACAGATAACATCAATATATGACAAGCTTTTACATGAAGTACCAATGTTTCGTGGTTCCCTGTTCTGGCAGAGATATTACCCTTTGTGTTCTGACAAGGTTGGGCAAGGATAGGTATAAACAAAAATGGATGGAAACCTTGAAAAATAAGAAATACATTTTTCTTGTGTTTCAATATTGATTTGATATGATTCCAGAAATATATGTGATCGATTCTCGGAGAGCAAACCTTCAATACGGTTCAAATGCCCTTTCTCAATTATGAGAATACTTTTCAACAAATAATGCTACGATTTGGGGAAAATATATCCCTGTAACTAACTTATCTCTTAAAATAGACACTTAAAGTAATGTACGATGCATTTGATAACAAGTGATCTATTGATGCTGCCAAAGTATCATAAATAATAAACTCATTGACAAAACTTGCTTTATAGATTATATATATGGACAGACATGTCAGCCCGAACAAACAGCTGGCCCAATGTCCTTATATAAATTGTGTATGATGTGCAAATCAGTCCGCAGAGGGGTGGGAAAATCATATTGGATGCATTATATATGGCCTTGGATATGACGTTTGTGCAGATAAGGATCTGAACATTCTCTACCATTTTCTCGAACAGGGGTAACCCCCTCTTGCATTAATGATGGTGTAATTGCTATGTAAGATGATATTTTTCCCAAACATAGGCTTAATACAGCTTGAAATAAAGTTGTATGAACATATTAAAAATTTTATCCCCCGCAACTCCCCATTTTTGTTTTGTTGTTATAAATTGGTATTGTTTCCAAATGACATTGAGGATTATTATGAAAAATGATATTGTGTTTTTTTTTCTCGTGAAATATTGAATCATCACACAATCCAAGGTTAATGTGGTGATGGAAATGTGTCAGTTATTGACTTGTTAACCTGTATATGCATAATGCATATTGGTCCCAAAAGTTCTTCCCGTATTTATTAATGAAATTTAAACTTTTGTATATATCATATGTGTATCTCCTTCGAATATCTTGGTAAAATTCATTTGATCATCCTATATTTTCATATTTATGTACTTGATCCGGCCTTCCTATGTATTATTGAATCAAATGTTTTGCTGTTCAAATCCATGACAAGAAGGAGAACAAAATGTCAACATCATATTTCAATACAACCCTGCTGAATTCTTATAGATCTGAATATACATACAAAACTGAATTATAATACCTCGCATAATTTGCATGTACATTGATATATTTGATCAGTTTTAGATCCATACTGTACCCTTAATCCCTTATATTGATATATTTTATCCGTTTTAGATCCATACTGGACCCTTAATTGCAAAATGATATAGAACATAACTATTTGTCACACTAGAGTCCAGAATGAAATATTATAGGTACCGAGGATACATAAAGTATACATCCGTAATGTTCATCCAAAAACTTTACTCTGGCCTATAATTTTAGACCAAAAATTATACATATTGCATAATGACGTAAAGCAACAATTTACCCTATTTTGTCCCATTGTATGATTCCTGTAATAAAATTAAAGGAAATTTTTGCATACTATATTTAACCACTT
This sequence comes from Hydroides elegans, assembly GCA_001703475.1. Lineage (NCBI taxonomy): Eukaryota > Metazoa > Annelida > Polychaeta > Sabellida > Serpulidae > Hydroides > Hydroides elegans. The sequence continues at coordinate 3,075 of LQRL01079814.1, read as the reverse complement.
CCCAAGAACATTCTTATATCAATTTTAGATTCAAGCTGGAACTTACAATACCATGTTTTATCATCGCCAATATTATAACATGCATTATTAATCCGGATTACTCCACCTCCAATTTTATCCCATACTACATGTATATAAACCCACCTACATGAACACAGACCATCCATACACATCTTGATAATATATTATCCCATTCCACCGTTGTTTTAGACCCATGCAGATCGCGAAGAGTGCTATGTCACGCTTCAAAAGCATTTGCGTGTATACCCCCATTCCACCATTGTTAAACGCCAATTTATTATTACCAATGCTATATATTACATATATTATCCCGACCCCTACGGTATCCATGTCATTTATATAATGCCTAAATTTCCCCGATTTCACCGTTGTTTTAGACCCACGCCGAGCGCGAAGAGTGCTATGTCACGCTTCAAAAGCATTTGCGTGTATACCCCCATTCCACCATTGTTAAACGCCAATTTATTATTACCAATGCTATATATTACATATATTATCCCGACCCCTACGGTATCCATGTCATTTATATAATGCCTAAATTTCCCCGATTTCACCGTTGTTTTAGACCCACGCCGAGCGCGAAGAGTGCTATGTCACGCTTCAAAAGCATCGGGTCGGTCTCACGACGGACAAATACAATCTGGAGGAACATAACAGGGAACATGAGAGACTGGTCAAAATCGGCCAGAAAACTGAACAGATGATGCCAGAACTTGAACTATAACCAACCCCATTCAACAACCATTTACTAAGTCAGTTTTATTGTGGTGTACATTTGTTGTGGGAATTCACCATATCAAGTTTTAAAAATTAAGCTTTTCCCTTCTAGGCTCTATAAATATGTTGCCCTTATCAAGCGCAATTTTCAATCAGTGACTCTCCAACTAATCGGTATCTATGAAAATAACCATATTGATTTATGTTTCAAATTCGCCATTGGAACTAAAATTAAGTTTTCATCATCATAATGACACAAGTTTATTTTACAAAACGTTTACGATTGGTCAAATTTTTTGGTCGAATTCTATGTCTTGTATTATTTAAAAACGTTATTTTCAATAAAAGAATACATGGATTTATGTTTAATATATATATACAAATGAATATGTAAATGCAAAAAGAAAGATACTCGTCTTACTGAATTTTCAGTCTTAGGTCTTCTAGCAATTTGCATAGCATCTAAGACAGGAAATAATTTTTAAGATGATCCAATTGATTTGAATCGCAGTTCAGATTCTTTAGTACAATTCTTTCCTTCTTCTGATTCTATATCTTGATTATTCTAATAAATACTTGGTCGTTTACTAAGTCCCATGATTATAATTTCACGATTGATTGATTACGTTTCGATTACGTGTACCCCTCCTATCAGAAAACTATAATTCTCAAATCCCCAACACCCCTTAAGGACAAGATGAGGACATATATCACCCCTCCTCTTTAAAATCAGTATTATTTATTTTACATTTTATGATAATTTAATCAAATATATTTTTGTTTATCTCTCGCAGGTTCACGCGAGTCGCGAGGAGTGCTACGAGAAGCTGCAGAGGCATCGCGCACTTTTGCGAACCGATAGGCACAATCTCGGCGAACACGAGCGCGAACACGAACGACTCATCAAGATTGGACAAAAGACTGATGCCATGGCGGCCGATTTGGAAGAAGTGGCGTGATTGGTTCATTTGCTTTATCTGTTTGTAAGACGTGATTTGATTGGTTAATATTTAATCTGTTTGTAAGACGTGATTTGATTGGTTCGCTTCTTATCTTTTTATAAGGAGAGATATGATTGGATCGCATCTTAACTACAGTGTATGTAAAAATGTTGATACGGCTGGTTTATTAGTTTTTACACAGATAAGGAGAGATAAGATTGGATCGCATCTTAACTATGTAAAAATGATGATAGGGCTGGTTTATTTGGTTTTACATAGATAAGGAGTGATCAGATTGGATCGCTTCTTATTGATTGGTAAGAAATTATCCAATTGATTCTCCTCTTACCAATAGTAAGAACGGATTTGATTGGTTCATAATCATGCCTCTTTTAAAGGAGTTTATAAGGAGTAAACTGATTGGTTCATTTTCTAAGCATAATGTAATGTGTAATTTGATTGGTTCATTTCTTATCTAGTGTTTCCATTAGATTAGACCCTCGTATTTCATTGGTTGATATCAAATTTTCGGGATTTCATATGCCATGTTATTCTAAGGGTTGGGTGTTCAATCTCTGTCGACTTTATTGTCATGAACGGTGGTCGTTTTAAAATTTTAAAATATTCTCGTGATTATGTTGTGATTATATGAGATGAAATGTTCACGCTACTACACTTAGCGAACGTCACTTATTGTCGTATTTAATATCTTAGCTTAAAATAGCATTATATATAATTGTTTTAGTGGATTAATTCACAACTTAAGTTAATATTATGTTTGCTTGATTATGTAATTTCCCAGTTGCTAATGAAATCTCAAACAGCCAAAATGATCATTATTTAATGATAATAATCTCATATAAGCTCATGATTTTAATCTATTTATCTATGTTAAGATAAAGATATTATGTCTAAACCATATTTTCATAGAAATATAAGGCTTCCATAGTTGAATAAAATATATTGTTAAACTTTATCAGGTTTTACATAATTAAATTTGTATTTATGATTATTTAAATAATAAATCATGTAATAAATATTCCGTCCAATGTGATATTTGTGTAAAGCAGCATTATATTTTTCATCAGTTATACGTATTGTATATGGATTGTATTTCAATGAAAATTGTATATATTTATTGTTCTATTTAAAAAAAAAGAGTCTTCTGTGATATTATTCGTCTGTGCCAACGAACAATGTGGTCAAATCATATAGGCATTTCATGCATAAATAAATGTGGTCGTTTTATATTCAATCATGTAATTTTGGAATTTTTGATTCCGTGAAGGGACATGCCCCATTGGCATTGTCTCTGAGATAGGACTGGTCCCTTATCAAACATTCCGATTTATGAAATATATATGTTTAAACTTTTAAAGCTCCTTTGTTTCAGTTT
>LQRL01079809.1:0-10556 GCA_001703475.1 Hydroides elegans | reverse complement strand
ATTCTGGTAGATTATTGCATCTTAAAGGTATCAAAATCTTCAAGATGACAGGAAAAATCGAACAAGTTCAGATCCGAAATTGGTAAATAACATAACATCCGCCTAGCCAGCCCCACCATCATACCTGTATTTTGTGCGGCTAATTAGTCGGCACCAAAAGAAACAAAAAACCGATACATGCTATTGAACCCCTAAAAATAGCCGGCTAATTTCATGTCGCTGGGGAGCACATTTGGCGAAATAAGTCATAATTGAATTAATAACAGGCTCTTTCAAGCCTTACATCGTCATCCGCCGCGATCGATTTCTACGCCTGTACGGGGCCACTAGAAAAGTAGTACCACGGCCATATCCACTACTCAACCCGATCGCGTGAATCGCTTTGAAGGGGAATAAGACCGACGCCAGAAGCCGGTCATGAGCTAATTAGTGAGAACATAATAATGAGCGTATAGATGGCTTCTATCTCCCTTTATTGAAAAATTGAACCCGTCGTTGTTAGAAAACCCCACAACATAGTCCCCGACACCCACGGACGGGTTGGTTCTTTTCACGCGACATTTATTCGATGTGCGGATTTGCGTAAAGCAGAAGGTGCGTCATTGGCGGATCTTTTTGCATTTGTTGCGTGCGTCTTGGAGTTCATTAAATGCGAATATCTTCTCAATCTGTGTTTTACGTCGCTCGGACAAAGGGATATGGCGAATTAAAATGACATTGCACGGAATCTATGGCTGGTTTTTGTAGAGTCAAAGAGGAATATTATCATGTGCTTTTACATAGACTTAAATTGTTGACAATGAATAGGTTCATATAATGCGCTGACTTGTTCTTTCTCTTAACCGCCAAATCAAGTAAACGAGAGATTGAACATTTTGTGACCATCACTTTTAAAAATGGGCACTGGCTTCTTAGTGTAAGAGTCTGGCCGAGGAGCTTCTGTGTTATGGTTTAATGCGAATATCGTGATCTCACATTAATGTGACCCGATCTACATCTTGAAAGCCTCCATTACTTATGTATCACATTGTAGCATTCTTTGCGGCACCATATATGAAACACGATGCCACTTAATATCGCATCATTCTAATCCAATCCAGACCTCCTTACGCTTTTTACCTTTATGTCACGAACGGCCCATTTGTCTGTCGTGTAAGTAAGCCTTTCTATTTTCGGGCAAGACATTCAAGTAACTGGCCCAAAATGTCCCAATGCAGCGCCACGTCTTGCAACTGGTGAGCGAAAATAGGGAAAACGGACCAGCTGTGGCCCCAACGAGGACCACGAGGACACTGACCCTGACTGCGCATGCACAAAAACCGTCAAAGCGGTTGCGCGCGCTATGGAATCGTTACGTATTTTTAGGTTCGCGTCGACGCTTTTGTGGAAATAGGTGTGAGCATCTTTTGGCATGAGAGGTGTGGTTGTCATGAAATGAAAGTGGAAAAGGCAGGTTATTCCACGCTATAAAGTGCTATAAAATCGATAATGCCATGCAACATAACCTGTTGTTGATGAGTTAATAGTGGATGGAAATATAAATCAAACATGAAAACTGTATCAACTTCATGCTCAATAAATATTGAAGTCAAATAAAAATGAGAATGACTAAAACACCCTCAAGGTCTTTTGGAACCCATAACTACCAACGATATAACCAAGCATAGTTAAAAATTAGTACAATCCTTTCGTAATAATTCAAAAACCTATGACTAAACGATTAAACGCAACGCAATATCGAGATGGCCAATCAAAGGTTATAATAGACCTTATTTGCTGATCCATAAATTGCATCACCTACAAGAACAAAACCGAATGAAAAACTGACACAAGACAAAGACACAATGTGACAGACGGACGGACGTCAATGGGCCATAGCTGGCGTTACCATGGACTCGGCTTGCGTGTCCTATCATCCATCATCGCCATGACAACCGACGTGGCCATTGGAAACGGCGGCGGAACTAGGGTGTCACGTGGTAATCAAAGAATTACGATTGTCGCTTTTGTCTAGCGTCAATGCTATAGGAATAGAACTTAGAATCGTTGGAGGTTGATTATTGAAGATATGTTTCCTGATTGCTCCGATATACTTTCCTTATTTGGAATACATGCTGGCCTTTATTCAAGAGAAAGGGACCGGGTTATAGAAGGTGCAAAATACTCACAGAGGCAGCTCAAGTCCCACAATATTTAATAAAGCACCTTACTCAAATGCATCTTGGATACCAAGAATTTTCGGAGTAAACCAAACGCCAAAATCACTGCTCAACTTACCTACAACAGATAAAAGAACATAGGCATCAGAGATGCAAAGCCCTCAGCCACGATAGCAAATCTCTAATGAGGACAAAAAACGCCTATGAAGGGGCTTATAGGGAAAGTCCAGTTTGGCCATTTTCCCAGGTCGGATATGGGTAATTTACATTCCCAACCTTTATTAGCACCCATACTAACTGTATGCCAAATATAATTGCGATTTGTGAAGAATAGTAGCCTTGAGTGTGTTCACAAGCTCCCTTAATTGATATTTATGAAGGGGCTAATAGGGGATTTTTCTAAGTCCAGTTGGGCCATTTTCCCTGGTAGGATATGGCTCATTCGTAATCCCAACCTTGATTAGCACCTATACTAACTGTATGCCAAATATAATTGCGATTGGTGAAGAATTGTAGCCTTGAGTGTGTTCACAAGCTCCCTTAATTGATATTTATGAAGGGGCTTATAGGGAATTTTTCTAAGTCGAGTTGAGCCATTTTCCCTGGTTGGATATGGCTCATTTACAATCCCAACCTTTATTTGCATCCATACTAACTATATGCCAAATATAATTGCGATTGGTGAAGAATTGTAGCCTTGAGTGTGTTCACAAACTCCATATATGAAGGGGGCTATAAGGGAATTTTTCTAAGTCCAGTTGGGCCATTTTCCCTGGTCGGATATGGCTCATTTACAATCCCAACCTTTATTAGCACCCATACTAACTGTATGCCAAATATAATTGCGATTGGTGAAGAATTGTAGCCTTGAGTGTGTTCACAAGGTAATTGTTTACGGACAGACGGACGGACGGACGGACGGACAGACGGACGGACACGACGATAGCAATAGCCTTCAGCCAAAGTGTTGGCTGAGGGCTAAAAATACATTATATTTATAGTGCATAAATTATATTTAATGATGTGTGATAGTCGATAAGAACACGATTATTTATTCGCTCAATAAGTGTGATAAAATGACATCTTAAGATTTTTATATAAAAAATGATAACTATTGTTATGAGGTATATATCTTCAAGTCTCGAGTGCATAAGTTTATATAACGGTTAAGCAGTGCTAAGTTAAGTAATGAATAGCTCTTAAGGACCTATAAGATTTAAGTCAATGCTGACACTACATCGTTAGGCTCATAAATCTAAGGAGTTGTTAGCAATGCTATTAACGTGAATATTATGCGATAATGATAATGAAGCAATGAATTGATGGTTTATTTGATCAGGTGACACAGTAATCGAGTACGAAAAGAATTTTAAAATGTTTCAAAAGAAATGAAATCTATGGTCTTATATTTGAAAGGCAACCCGATCCCTATACATGGTATATTAAGGTTTTTTTTTCGAAGTATTTTTTTTTGTAATGGGAAATGTACATCTATACAATTTATAGAAATCTATCAGTATATTCGACAAGTTTCCGAAATCATAACTCTGGGACATTTTTTGTTCGATATCCTTATTATGTCACAAGACATTTCTAGGGTATCCATGTATGGACAAGACCCCTTTTCAATCTACTTATATTTTAAAGCTAAGCACCTGTGCATCTTCGTTGGGGCATCTTCAATCACAAAGCTATCATTTGAGCACGTAACAGCATAAAGAAGCCGTGAGAGAAGAGATTAAACCCATTGACACCTAAGGCCCTTTAAAACAATGCGACACCAGAGATGCATGGGTTTCAAAGCGCTCATCTTCACTTTTTCGATTGGGGACGACTATAGGGGGACGCACGGGCAAAGTCCACGGTTGACGCAATGTGACACTTTAACGAGCCTACACTGGAGAAACCGTATATACCATGTGACAACTAAGGTTTTTTTTGTAGCTTTTTGTATACAATATTCCGAATACAATATTTTTAACATTACTTACAAGAAATATAAATTTCAGTAATTTGGTCTCAGTTCCAAGCTATTATTGGAGGGATAATCAAGTTGGACATAGTAATTGGCTTGATTCATTTATGAAGTATTTGAAGAGTTATCAGGACAATGCGAGGCAACGAAACAATATCATCAATAGCATCATAATTGTGTTACTGCAAAAGCAAACAAACGAAGTCAAAACATAATATCAAAATCCCCACGACAATAACTCCTACATGGTGTGACACGAGCCCTCTTAACAGGTGCATGAATTCTATGTGGTGTCCCTGGCGACGGTCACCAGGCACTGCGTTGCTACGGAAGGGGGGACGAGGACTTCGCCTAAAGAATGCTGCGCTAACTGCGCTAATTAACCCCAGGCGCACTACCTAGATGTCTCGGTGTCACCCTATGTGGGGAGGGGGTGGAGGGTGGTGAGGCCGGAACCGGTCTCCTGCCTCTTTCCTAGTTTTCGCACCTTTCGCCGCCGCGAAGGGCTTATTATCATTGCTACTTCACGTTGACATTTACAGTTTTCCACTCAATCATTCAGAGCCTTTTGTGCGAAAAGGCAATAATGCCGCATACACGGACCTCAAACGCAGTGAAGGCATATGATGCACCTTTATGTTTCCATGTTATAAAATGTCAGTGAAATATCACGCACTTTGCAATGTATTTACTCGCGTATGTGATTAAAATCTTCACGGCCAATCACTGGACCCGAGACCGTGTACAAACAGCTACATTGGGGACCAGTTTTTTTTGTCTGTAGTCCTTTGGCATTATCCATTTCAATATAAATATTCAGCAGTCCCTTCATTTAGCTGCGGTTAGGGTTTCACTCGAAATTCGATACCAATGGTATTTAAATACCAAATCCGATGCATTAGGATCAAAGGGTTTCAAACAACAGACTTGGGTTGCGTCCGAATACAAAGCAAGTGAAAGTTGTATCACCTCTTTTACACAGATCGTGTAAAACTTTGACCTTCAAGACTTTTCGGCTGACCTCTAACTTCAAGTACACCATTTACTCAGATAATATTTTTTCTTCTAATATATGCTCATCCGTTTTTACTAAGTTTGCACTTCAGTTCAGAGAAGTCAAAACTCAACAGAGTGCATCTTTCAGGGGGTAACGTAAAACAATCGTGTTGACTCCAAAACTCTATTAAAACCCAAAACCTTCGAGTGCAGAACTCACTTGCTCAAGCTTTGCTTCGTCAAGTGTCACATGGAGTGTTCTACTTGATACACTCTTGAGGTCTACCCATCACCAGATCGCGGCACTCCATGCACCTCGTATCGTTGCTCATCGCAAAGTGATGAACTCATCGAGTAGGTTCGCCCCATTATCTATTATTATGTTGTTCATATATCGAGATTGTTATACATTATTCATTTATCATACATATAAACATAAGAAGGCTATATAAATAGGATCATGCGAGGCAACATGGTATAGAACTCTGGGTGTCTGGAACCCACAAGGGCTGCTAAGACGATGACGGTGTCTCGGCTTTCATGAATTTGAAGTGATATTTACCGAATCGGGAAATTTTAAGCAAATTATGTTCCTGATTTTATACATGAGAAAGATTCAATCGAAAATCGAAAAGAAAAGAAAAATCGAAGCATGGTGTAATTTCACAACAAACCTATCCAATAAATATAAACGCAGGAGTGCGGATATATAAAAACATGACATACATATTATGATATATACCTGCGGCTCGCGTCGCCCGTCACCCATATATTTCAGAATGAAACGAAATGATGAGGGGCTCAGCAATAGAGCGTCGTTTATGGAGCACTCGAGATACCGACTCAAGCACCCACTCGAGTTGGGAGACCATCGCCGAAAGCCGACGATTGTTCGTTAAAAGTGTCTATTTATTTGCATCAAATCCCTCCCCCTTCCTTCCCCACCCTGGCGCAGGTTCAGGAGTTGAAATATGGAATGATGTGCATGGAGTTTTGGCATTCAAGTCGAAAATAAATCCAGAAGACGGAACAAGAGGCATGTGATGTACAAGTACATGCCATTTCGACTGGAGAACCATCATTTCAGTTCAGCCATATAACATGTCTAGCGAAGGACACTATTAATAAACATTGGAATCTGCATGACGAAGTGATTTGGCGTTCGAGCACTGTGGGCTGGTCTTGTACATACAGATACAAGTGGTTGCTAATCACAGGTGAATCAAGCTCTTCACAGTTCTCTTTTTCTTCAGCCATTAATTCTCTCGCTTAAAGCCGACATGACCGTTATATTGTCATCTTCGCACCACGTTACTTATTAATTTTCTTTTAAAAAGTGCATTCGGTTATTTTTTTGTTGGTGCGGGGGCATATTTTTACAACTTTGAACTTAATGTAGCTTGCGTGACAGTTTGGGTATGCTATCGAAATATTTTGATTGTTAAAGGTAATTGGTGACAGTTTTAGTACATTCAAAATGGAAACATAGGCATGTTATAGACATGTTATGCTGTGAGGGTTGCTATTGAAAAATGACATTCGAATGAGGACTTAAAAAGTATCAGACACCGATATCCACAAGCGATCAATAGTCGAACAAGTAAACATTTGTTGTTGTATTTAAAACGGGCATCGATCAGTCTCAAACCGATCAGTGTTGTTGCTCGCTCCCCATAAATATACATGAGAATGTACCTGAAACCCAATGCCGCCCTCTAATCGCACTCAACTCGGTCATGTGTGAAGCTGCGGCCCAAATCAATGGATTAGATCACAGTTTAACTGTAAATGATTTAATAAGCTGTACACAATCGCTCTAATCGGCTGTTCCTCAATGGCTTTTTACTGCCCGCAAAAGAGGAAGGACGGATTTTTGTCCAGAGGTCCCCTTGGTTTGTCGGCGAGCCTTAGAGTTCCACGGGGATAGGATTGTACCCGTTTTTTTCACAGGATTATCCCATTGGAACAGTACCTCCCACTAGGCAAAAAGTTCAAATGGCAAGGATCAACCATTTTTGTGCAATTTTTCATAAGCAGAAATGCACTGGCTGTATGAATAAGCAAGGCCGTCCTTTTCATGTTGATAAAAAATATAAAAAAAAAGGTCGAATTTCTAAATAAAGAATTCAACAAACATTCCAAAGACCTATAATATATTATCCAAGAGCAAAATGAATGTAAGGACCTCCATTATAAAAAAAAATGATATTCGTTCGTTTGGCTAATGAGTATCTCCCGACAACCGAACCCGGATATTTTCATTTAGGGATCGACGCATAGTTTCCTCTTAATATTGGCAGTGACTGCGAAATTATCCCTACCCGGGCCTGTCTATGACACCTCTCGACCCAACAGGGAACTATGGACTATGGCATCAATACCACAAATGAAATCTCTACCGCAACATATTCAACATGTCCGCACCCGCTCTACCAAAGAGGCCGCACCCAGTGCTGCACCCGTCTTCATCGGATACACAAAGGTCGCACTCGGTCGCCAGCGATTGATTGCCTTGAATTCATTCGGCCTTGCATAAGGCAACTGATGCGTGGCTGTGACAAAAGCAGTAATATGGCGGCGGAAAAGCGAGCGCCTTTTTAAGGCATATGAATAATTAATACGCGCCAACCAGGCCAGATTATGAGGATAGTTACAAGCAATATACAAGGGGGTTGGTACTGGTTGTTGAGTAGCCCCAAAGAATATAAAAAAGGGGGAATAACTGTTTGAATATGTTCAGGACCAAAAGGGCGGATAGTTGCATGTTTGTAATGACACGCGCCCGATCAAACGTAGTGCTATTGTTGGATGGCTTGGAGAGTCTATAACATGGCCTCCATTCTAATGGCGCTGGTGAATAATGAATAAGGTGAAGATCCATGCACTTCAAACACGGCTTTTATGCCTCTATCAAAGTGTGATCACACCTGAATGCATGCTTTTTATCTTTTTCTATATTAGACATGATTATAAGTTATATGCAGGCAGTAAATCAGCAGATTCATAACGCGAGTAATAATAATAACCCCCTATATTTATGATGCAATCTAATATCAGCGAGGTTATCGGGGGTAAATGACAGGTAAAAAAAACATCTACACCGCCACGCAAAAATGTCATTCAAACTTCGATGGTTTTGCAAACTCTACGATTATCTGGAAGAAATAAACACAACTCTGCAAGATTTCCAAGACCATAGCAATGTCATGTCCAGCAACGACAGTTTCATAGCAATTTACTCCTTAGCATGAGCAGAGCACCTTCAAAAGAAACCCGTCAAAGCTAAACAGGGAATGAGCAGAAATAAGCAATTAATAAAGGCGAAGTGAGCTCCTCAAGACGACAATAGACATTCCAGTGCATGGCTTGTTTACTCGACGTATTTAGGGATTAGTGGTTTGAGTGAATAGGGTCTGAGTGAATGGCCAACGCAGGGTGACAACTAAGAGCACACAAAATAGAGGAAAAAATACATAGCCGTCGGGCTACATGTAAAAAGGAATGTGTACAAAAGAAAACTGTCGTGATGAATATAAAAAAAAACATGAAGTACCGGCTGTATCGTCCATAGATCCAGATGCATTCTAAAGATATTTTTATTTATCAATATGCAGTCTGCAATCAGGTAGAACTGAAAAAATATCGCATTAAGATCCATGTTACCAATATTCGATCTCCTTCAAAATGTTAAGACCATATATCCAGACTTCCCCTTATAGAGTCAACACAGCCCGGAGCGGATTCTATCAAACGAAATATTAGTGTTTGCTTGAGCGTTTTCCTGTGTTCAGGACATGTTTATTATTGACTCGATTGATCAGTTATTACTTTTTTCCTCCAGGAGTAGACATTTGAGTTTTCCAACGAAAGCTGGGACTAAAATGAAAATGTTTCCTTGCTATAACGATAGATATACAGGAAAAAGTTCCAAAAGAGGAATGATGGTAATTTAATTTACCCCTTCCAATTTGCAATTAAAACATCAAAAGGAATATCATATCGACGCGGTGCATTCTGAATCAGAGCCAATGTTTGTGAGATTCGAGCAGATATTTGCGGAGCGGTCGCAAAGGGGTGAATCGGATTTCAGTCGGTGTAACCTATCCCCCTGCTCACACCTCAAAAGAGATCAAACGCATTACACTATGATCAGCAATCCTGATCGCTTTCGAGTCAATATTTTATAAAACATAATCATGTATGCGCCACAATACACGATAATGTCCCAACAGATTCGAGTGGGGATGTATAACGTTTCCGAATAGGGATTGGGGCCAGGCTGATATATGACAATGTGTGTGTGCTCATGTCTGGAATTATCGATGTCGATACTACATCTATGGCTTTCTTTGATAGCAATGGTGCTAGATGTATGTTATATGAGTGGAAAACGGTATTCAAAAGAAACACACTAGAAAGACTCTGCAGTCGGAATTTTAACGAAGATTCCACATCCATGTAACATCTAGGCCTTGCACATAAACGCGGGACTTGCAATGCGCCCTCTGAAAGAGCTAATATTACCAAAACCCATTCTTGTTGAGACAGAAAAACTATCAGGTATACCATTTGGTTAAATATATCATTCAGAGATACTATTGAGGGACCATTTGAACTGACCCAAAAATGGACGTAGGGGCTTTCATTCGGACAATCGAGCTCCGATTTCAGCCCTCAACCCCTATGTGTGTCCGTGGACGACGCCATATGGCTGCTAATGAGGGCTGAAGCAAAGCCGTGTGAAGCCCGTGATTTGCACTAATTCGATAAATCAATAGGGATGCAGGGTACTACCTGTAATAATTAGTATTTAGCCATTGCGTGCGAGCGAGCGCTCCCAACCATCGTTTTAGCCACCCCTAACCTGGTTCCACTGTGACTCACAAATAAAATGGACATTTTTTTACAGAGCACCTATACGGCCCAATATGTGTTCTTTGCCAAATGATTATTGAATACAAAATAAGAAAATGTATTTTATCCAAAGCCTTATTGCCGAGTTTTTTTTCCCCTAAATGTTAGTACGGGGAGACAATGGTGAAGAACTTTTCTATGAAGAAATATGTAATCAGGCAGAACGGGCTTAGCTATAAATGGAGCATGTAATCCTAAAGGTATGCCAACTCGGCTGGCTCTATTCGTTGCCAACAGTAAGGGGCCAGAGAGGCATGAAGGTAAAACAGAGACATCAGTACCAGCGGTAATTGGTCGATTCGGCCCTTCCCCAACTCGGCCCCTACCAACTCGGCCCCTAATTGGTCGATTCGGCCCCTTTTTTTAGCAGTCAATTCGGCCCCTAAAAAACCAACTCGGCCCCTCATGTCTTGTCGATTCGGCCCCTATTCGGCCCCTCAGATTTAAGATTCGGCCCCTAAGATTTTGTGATTCGGCCTCTTTCTAGATATAATCAAACATTTGTTTGGGTT
>LQRL01079808.1:30216-44910 GCA_001703475.1 Hydroides elegans | reverse complement strand
GCGGCGTGGCGGCATGCCGCTGCCCGAAGACTGCACCCTAATGCTGCGATACGTTTAAATGCTCGGCTGGTATTTCCTGAGTCTGACAAAAAATGAAATCGAAACTCTATCTTTAAAAAGATCTTAGCATTTTTATTGACTTGCCAATCATTCTTCTATGACGAAGTTTTTTCTTTTGTCTGTGTTTTCTCTTTTTAGAAGGGCAATGTATTTAGGTCGATTATTGACAATAAAGCAATAACGCTCAACTCATCAAATATAAATCAAATAGGTACTCTATCGAAGTGCATCTCGCGAACAGTGATTTTACTCTTCTAGATGCCCAGCAAAACCCCACTTTACAACATAGATATAGATTTAGAAATTTAATTGCAAAAACAAGACATTTTTCAATAAGCCTATTATCAAGCTTCGAGGGTTTTTTTTTTCATATTAAGGACACTGTTATAAATTGAAACCTGGTGCTGTTAAGTCCGTGGTGGGGGAAACACCTTCTAATTAAGAAAACTGCATGTTGCGAATTGATTTTGAATCCTCTTCCTAAGTACTGTCTAGACGGGCTCAGGGGTTGTCCATGCAAAGTCACATTGTCACCCCATGTAGTTGGGCTCCCTCTTGCATAGCATTTGAAATATTCATATAATGCCAGAGATATTCTTAATGGTTTTAACTTTGAGACCTCGAACTGAAGTCGCATTGGAGAAGCCTCCCAGATATGGTTTTTCCAACCGACCAAAGGACGTGACATTCAAACTGGTTGGTGTTGTTAATTATGTAAATTATTACATTTTTCGTCGGGCCCTTATCAACAAAGACTATCTGTACCACGTCGCTTTCTAATAGGAAATCAAAAGGACGTTCCTATTTGCGTCCAAACTAAATTTTATCCAGACGGTGTTTCGAGAATCTCCGTGATGTTGTTTCTACATCCGCGACGAACTTGCATATCGGCGTAAATATGAACGTCCTGTAGATTCTGCTCACCTTCTGAGTGAACAAGCGCATTTTGTGGAGACAATGTAACAAATCTATACAGATAAGGGAAATAAAAGTTTAAACATACTCTTTTACCATTCTTTTTGCATATTCAAGGCATGACAACGTTTGGAACCTTTTTAAGACGTTCTTCAGCGATCTGCAAATTGAGTCTATAACCACTTATTTAACTACGTGATATTCGTTGCCTGACCCCAGGTCCAACATACAAAAACATTTCTTAGGTCAGACTGCCATCTATGGATTATTGATGTAATGATCGAACTTCTCAGTGTTATGTAAGCAGCCTGGGGGTGGAGGGGTTTGGTGCTCCAACGATAACCTTCCACTCTTTCTTGCCATGCATTTTTTTTTCTATTGACGTCTACTCCTGAAATATCATATCAATTAATGGTATTGGTTATCATGGTTTTTGGTTAAGTCGATTTTCCGTTTAATATCTGCACGTTACTCTTAATAAGAGCTGTGTATTTGATTTATCATGATGCAGTGAAACTTTTTTAAAGCAATCGCGACGTCATTTTTGTTGAACAATTTAAGAGTTCATGTCAAAGTACTGTAGGCTTATATCATATATAGTAACAAAGTTGCATATTGTTATCGATCTACCCGAATAACCTTTTTACTAAACGCATCCTTAGAGCTAAATGTGTCGGAACAAACGAATATATGAATAATAATAGCACAAACAAAGTACAATTTCATTGCAATAAATATTGCAAATCAAGATGTACTCAGATATCATTGAGAATACATTCGTCCTTTTTTGTTCTGTTTGACTAATGATTGCTAAATGAAGCTAAGAAAAATGGCCGCTCTTAACTAGAATAGCACATAGCGAGCTGCTGGTCCCGAACAGTCAAAAGAAAGGTTTTTGTGCAGTTAAATATCAAAGAAAATTCAGATCAGTCAAATGTGATTACACGATTGGTTGTACCATTCTTTTTCAATATTTGATGTTGACTTTATTTCAAACTTCATCAGATATAGCATATATCATGCGAAAATATGTTTATCTTTTATATAATCGCAATTGGTATGTTATAACATTGGCCAATGGTTTAAAAGTATATATGGTGGGTATGGAAACAAAATAACGGATTAGAACCTAGCCGCAAATGAAACCTTTTCGAGCGTTTTTTTTCATAACAAACCAAAATAAAAACAAAAACAAAAACAAAACAAAAACAAAAACAAATAAATAACTGTCAGAGATCAAATTAAAATCATTTCTGAACAATTTTCACCGGGTACCCATATTGGCTCGGCTCAAAAGAAGACATCTCCTTAATAACAAGGGTGAGTTGAACTCTTCGAAAACTCAATTAAAGTAGCCGAATCAGTTTTATAAGGAGCACGGCATGAAGTGGCTGTTGCGACATTTAAAAAAAAAAAGACTATGCGTCTTTAATAATTTGCCATTTATTTGTATAAGCAATTAATCTCATGTTGCCATGTTTTGTCACGATAAAATGTTTGCGTTTTTCTTCCTTTATTGGTTCGCGTCCGAAGACGTCCACAGACGTTGAGCGGACGCCCTACTTTGGGCCCGTATGAAAGTTTTCCGGACGTCCTTATTCGTCGCGGACGTAGAAAAGACGTTGCATCGACGTCGCGTCCGAATCGGACTACGTATTCCGTTCTACGGAGGCCGGGACGTAAAAAGACGTCCGGAAAACTTTCATATGGACCCAAAGTAGGTCGTCCTCACAACGTCACGTCCGAATGCGACGTACTATGGACGACCCTTGCCGAGTGGGGTGTTGCGGTACTCGATCTGCCACATATGCGTGGCGTTCAGATGGCTGTCAACCCGAACAAAAACCGTTTCCGAATCGCTTTATAAACCGAACACCATAATCGCCGCTATCCGGAACCGTAATCCTATCCGTAAAGTTCTATGTTAAAAAACATATTAAATACATTTGAGGTAACATAATCTAAATTCGCAAATATGAATAGCTTTTTTTAAAAATAAGACGATGAATGGAAGAATATTACGATTTTGAATTCGTATTTGATTCCTGGATGTGAAACTACATCTATATGCTTGAAAATATATTAAATCATTATAAGGTTCGCTCAGTTGGAATCTTTGAAAATTCGTCCTCATTTAGTATTTTGCTATGAGTACCCATATATGATGCTGCAAAAAGGCGAAGTGCTCAGCTGAGTTATACATGAACTGCATGAAGACATAATTATGTTCAGGTACATGATGTTCTCTTAATCATTTGAGATGATCTGTACATAAATGAGATCAAAGATGCGTTACATGACCCTGGCTCAAATCATATAATGAAATCGAGCCTTTATAACACTCTTTAAAGCCATATTCCTACCAAAAAAAATCAATAAGAATTCACTATGTGGCGACCATTTATATCATCAAGACGATTTCTCCAAAACTGCAACTCTCGTTGTGAAATATTATCTCATATTTTAGTTAGACTTTGTATATTATTTCGTAATGTATAATTCTCGTTTGATTTAATATTTTGATCAGTTTTATCTAGCTTGTGAGAAAATATCCTTTTTTTCAAGCTATCTCTTATTACAGCAATATCAAATATATTGAATCAGATTCAATAAACTGGATGTTGGTCATCATATTAGCAAACATTTTTCAAACACTATTATTGTAAGACGATATTTAAGATATCGGCTTACAATTAAGAAACGTTTGTCCATTTTCAAGTCCGAGATTCGTTTATGTTCACCTGCATGTTTTGGTCGATACGTGCAGAATGAACATAGATGCCTCTTATTTTGAAATATAATATACAATTAAGAAATATTGTATATAACTCCTAAATACGAAATCGTGATAGCACTTACTGCACTCAAGTGGATGTCATTTCATTTTATCACGGGCCATTTTTTAAAATTATGTATGCTTCAAGGTAACCCCCGGCAACCAAACAATGAATGAAATTGACATTTTTTGCTCCAGGTTACGCTTTCAAAAATAACTCATTTATGACCAGTGATGTGTAGGCGTGATTATAATGCTAAAGTTTCAGGAATATTGCAGCCCAGTATCAATTTGGAGTTTGTGAGTAATTATCAAAGGTTGAAGGGCACCTCACGATCTAATTTTTAAAAAGTGATAATTTTAACATAACACCACTTGATTCTTTGAAATATACAATGAATAGTCAGATTTTAACAAATTAATTTTACAAAAAGGTGTTCCTATTTTTGTAGCTCGTCTAGATAGCTAGAATCCAAAGAGGAACACCTTTTATGAAAAATGAAAATAGTTATACTGGTATATATGACCAATTTAAAGTTGTATTTTAGTTCATCATGCCTAGATACATATATCTGAATAAGATTATACCCGAAATTCTCAAACGAATTAGTAAAAATCGAAAAAAAAAACTTTAAAAGTGTTCCTAAAATTCTTGTAGCTAGAAGGCAATTTTAAAAAGTTTGCAGCTAGATGAAATTCGAAAAGCAACACATTTTTTGAGGAACACCTCGTTGGGTGCTCTTCAAGGTTATATATGTGGAGAGCTCAAATGGAATCAGATACAAAAGTTATAGATTACTGATATAGTTAGTCTTCATCTAGTTTTTGTCATCCAACGACATAACGGGTTATTAATAATTCTATTAATAATCAAGTTGTAAATTCGAAATTGTCTTCTAGATATATTTTGTTTGCTCCACATCATATCGCAGAATTTTGTCAACTCATTCGCTGTACGATATCCGTTTTTTTTTTGTCATATGATGTTGTACAACCAGGCCTTCAAAGAGGCCCAGTTCCAATTAATCTTACATTAGTACGGAAGACGGATAGGGAAGTTTATCTACTCAGTACCGAGATATATCTACTCAGTACCGAGATATATCTACTCAGTACCGAGATATATCTCCATCGCATATCTACAACACAGCTGGCCCTATCCGTCTTCCGTACATTAGACTGAATGTGCGTTCGGGCACAATGCACGCGCGGAGAGACAACCGAATTATATACTTCAAGATTCTAGAGGGGATCGAACGCGCGACCCTGAACTTGCTTGCCCAACTACTCTCCCACAGAATCAGCACAATTCGTCCTTATGTCATATGATCGTTCCTGCTCCGATTAAGAGTACGGGAAGGTTGAAAGGAACAACAATTTGTTTCGTTTTACATGACATGAACTCGATTATCTTATTTTATACACAGGGTTTCCTAGTTTTGAAATACTAATTGATTTACGTTTCCGTTGTGAAAATTATTCTTCAAGTAGGGACTAAAGCGAAACAAAGATTATTAAGATTTGGTTTTATTTCTTATATTTTTCCAAGAATCATAATTTCGCAAATTCATGGAATTGTTTGGATAACAGTTTTAAAACTGTTTTTAATTCTATGGGGTTTCCAGGGTTGAATATGCTTTCATAAGTGTGTCCTTAATTATAACTAAATGATGGACAAAATGTGTCTCCTGTAAAACAAGACAATGCATATGTCATTGAAAAATGGATAATTATGATATTTTACTCATCTCGAGGCACTAAATCCTCAATGGATCTCTAGAAAATTCAAGCATTAATTGATTATTTAAATATAAATTGGCGATAAATTGTATGCCATTTTATTACTTTTTCATTCTAAAAATGTTTATCAAGGACATAATTATTTAAAGTTCTTCAAAAAGGTATAGAATATTTGCTCAACCAATTCAATTTATTCACAGAAGAGTATTTTCATCTCAACTTTGCAAACTGACACGAATTAAAGAATTCACAATAAACTATATAGAAGGTCAAACCATAAGCTCCACTTAATCAAGCAAACCCTCAACACACATTTATATTCATATGTCATAATTTTAACACCTCAACGATTATAATAAAGAATAATTGAATCACTATTGGCCGGTTGCAGATCACGGTGTTAGCGCCAAGCCGGTGTTGGGCATTTCAGGAAAATGCCTTTTTGTCATCAGTTGGTCTATGTTCATACATATTTTCTTGTAAACACTATTAATATTAATGAGCTCAACAATAATCATTGCTAAAATACCAGTTCCCTGCATCTGGAAAGAAAATAAAACAGCGCTCAAGCTTGACTCAAGCGCTGCTTAGGGCTAACACCGTGATCTGCAACCGGCCATATTTGTTAAACTAACATGACGTTTTACGACGATGAAAGAATTTGAGAAGGACACCGCCGCACGCGTTTCGAATCTGTGATGAAAATCACATTAACGATAAACGATAAACGCGGCAGGTTGGAAAGGTTATCACGCGCCCCTTTGTAGCTGTTACCTTTCTGCTGTTTCATTAACGTATTTATTCACGTCATGTAAGGGTGAAAGACCAGCGGAAGTACCTGCTTAGAAAACATGTAAATCTGTTTATCAGGCAACAAAACACCTTCGATATTTGCGATATCGAACCCTAAAATTAGTACCTTTTCATATAAACAATTATCGAGGAGGAATATTTCAAAGGTGATATCAATAGTGAAACTACTTTCAATAATCACATTTTGCAAAATATCAATGTACTTTCGTTTTTAAAAAAAAAAACGGGTTTTCGCTTTCAGCAAGATATGTTGGTTGCTGCGTGACGCAAATAAGCAACAGTGATATTTCGTTCAAACAGATTATCGTCTCCAATTCATTCGCGATATGAGAGGATTTTATTCTGGTGCTGCTACAATCACGAAAAAAATGCAATGATAACGTCGCAACTGTTTCCTCGTTTTTTTTTTTTTTACTTTCTCACACTTTACAAGAGTTTACTTTGAATAACTAACTGTTAGCCTTAACCCATAAGTGCTGAGTAATTTAAGGTAATTTAGCTACCTTTTTGTACTTTATGATAATACACAGAATCATATTAGTTTGTTTTCCTTTGCAAATTCTCGAAAATGGAAATAAAAAATCCACATTTACTTGGCGACCATAAGTCCCTCTCTCTTACTTATGCTAACTCTATAGGTATCCCGATCTAAGTTGCGCTTATCCCTTGGTTGTCTGGGAGAGCATCGTATATATGTGACACATATAAAATGCCTAGATACAATGAACGTTACATAAGAATTCAATGCGTTGCAAGGATTATTATTCCAACTAGTAGTTAACAATATTTAGATCATCTATGAGTTATATCTGATAAAACAGCTATTTAGGAAAAACACATGTAAATGAAGGATATATATATTTCTTATTTGTCTAATTTCAAAATGTAAACTTTGTTGGTTTATTGACTTTAACATAAAAGTTTTAAAATGAACAACCAGACAAGCTTAGGATCCTCGGAGTTTGGTCTCCAAGAATTGCGTTTTGGACAGAAACCGTTCCGTTCTGACTCTAAACCCAAAAGACATGGTGGCTTGCCATGCAATAAAAGTGACACACATCTTCCATCGCGTTTACATGGTTTCCCATTTGATAAAGAGGATAAACATATGTTTTACGGCGGCGACTCAAACGATAAAATGGGATCATACTCGAAGGGTTACTCCAAAGCCAAGCAACGTTCATGTAGCGAAGATCTTCAATACAAAGGATTACCAAAAACACGGGAAATAAAGAAATCAAACTCACTAAGCACCTACAGAACATTTCGGATAGACAGCTTAGATGAATCATCCAGTCCTGTACATGCACAACAGAAACAAAGACGCAAATCGAAATCGATTCAGATTTTCAAGAAGCAATGTAGTGTCCCGGAAACAGCCATAGAACAACACGTCGCATCGCTTCGATTATGGAATAACACCGTTAAACGGAACAGCCAGCCCGATAATAGATTAGAGGATACGCGTCTTGTGGTTCTAGGCTCGGGCAATGTTGGCAAATCGTCGCTTGTTCAGCAGTTTGTGCATGATTCGTTTCCGACCTGTTATAAACCGACGTTGCAGGATACGCATCGACACTTGTTACAACTTCCGGGTAAGTGGGAGCCATGCACAATAACGACATCTTACTCGATTTTAAGCACTGTGTTAAAATCAATGTCTAAAGGATTTAGACCTTCACGTGGTATCAAGTCGGTATTGTTTTTCTTATTACAACTATCGGGTCAGCGACTATGAGCCCTGATGTTAAACTGCCTGATCAGACTAAATGCGTGAGCCTTATCTTACAAAAGAATCGTTCCGACACATTGTCATACATTTTGCCATATCGGGTAAACAGTAAACGGTTATTTTTGTTCACTTTGGCTGGAGACCATCCGTCAAACCTTTCACAATATTTTCATGAGCATCCTGTTACTGTGAAAGTGTGATTTAAAAAAAAGAAAAGTAGCAGAGACTTTTTACATTGGCACAAAAATGTTTCTGTCAATGTCCAATTTAGGTCTTTTTGATTTTCGAATCCGGAAGAAGTCTCAAACAGCAACAACATTTTTAAAGGGGGGAACGGGATGCACTTTTTTATTTGATCCGAGACTGAGACTGTGTAGCCTACTTTATTTTTGGTTAGAAAAGGGTTGCTGCGGTGTTAACTCACATAGTCACTGAATCATATCAGTTGCTTCTCAGATTCCACCTTTTTTTGCACCTTCCATTGACGTCATGATACCATGGAACTTGATTGGCCGGAATTTCACCAAAGACATTTTGATGGTCTGAAACCGACTACATTTTGTTTTACAATTCA
Source organism: Hydroides elegans (assembly GCA_001703475.1). Lineage (NCBI taxonomy): Eukaryota > Metazoa > Annelida > Polychaeta > Sabellida > Serpulidae > Hydroides > Hydroides elegans. The sequence continues at coordinate 36,300 of LQRL01079808.1, read as the reverse complement.
ACTCACGGTTTTATTCTGGAGAACATAAACTACTGAAATAACCTAGGGCATCTATCTTGTGATGAAGAATTATTGGTCCAAATTACCATAAAATCTATCGCTCAATCGCTAATCACGATTTCGACACCCTCTTTTGCCCTGCTCATCAATTTGAGGACTTATCCTATTCGTCACATGAGACGGGATTTCGTTTGCCTCGTTCCATGCATTTAGAGGGTGATAGTAACGATTATCATTATTGAGTTATTACAATTCGTACCTTCTACCTACTTTATATCTTACATATTTTTTATATTTCTCATACAAAATATGTATATGTAAATAGTTTACAATATTTTTCAATACTTTATTGCTACAAAAAATCATTAGACGTTTCAGATATCTGATCTGAACATGTTTTCTCACTTATTATTACCATACGTTAGTCGTATTTTGAGATTAGGTTTCTGGCATACCCGGTTCCCTATTGGGTCATCAGCATTTGCAGTACGTAAGCATCTCAAATTCGGACGGAAATACGAGCAAATTACCATAACAACCGTCTATGATTAAATTCCGGAGACTAAATTACAACTGATACCTCGCTTACGTATATGCCCCTTTGATGAAATGCTCTTTAGCGTAACCCTCTTGGTTTTAAATATTCATCAGATTTCATCGCTCTGTAACTTAATACTTAGCAAAAAATAATAATATATTTTCAAAGTGTGATGTAGATAAAGTTGCAAGTTACGTGACGTCATTGAAGAAAACATGAGAGGACAAAGCGACTGCTATTGTAGTTCTTTTCTTGTGTCAAAAATCATATTACCAAGTGAGCACTGCAGGGCTATAGAAGGGGAAACCCAACACTATAATGTCTGTATCATGAGTCGTTGCTTTATATGTTTTACATATATGATATGAAATACAGTAGTTCTACATATTTTTTATAGTACTATTTTTGATTTAACAACAATCGAGCGACGTATGAGAATGACGCATCTAAACTTCCATATGCGAGGAAATCACCTTTTTAGAAGTTGCATTTAATGCATATTATTACGTGTGACACAGATATCCTTTGGATATCAAATATCGACGGTAAATTTTCTCTTCAATATTCGTTCGTCGAACTTTTGAATGGTGTCCAATAATAAGGACATCAGGTGGTTACGTCAAGAAAACGCGAATGTGACGTCATTTTGCCGAGTGGGTAGGCAGAGAATCTGGAGTAAGTATCAAGTTGTGAACTAGATTTAGTCCCTCAATATGATGGAAGCCAAATATGATTCTCAAGATATGCCACTCCCTCACGATCACCTTGGGTGCACCTTCTCAATGTATCACCTTATACTCGCGGCGGTGCCATTATATAAAGAAACAGCCTTCACAGACTCCACAGTTGCTGCAGACTCACTTTAGAAGGAGCGTGGGCGTTTGGAGTAATCATGGAAGTACCCCCTCGAGGAAATGAATGCAAGCCAATTCTAAAAGTAGACGATGAATGCACAGCGCGACAGAAAGGAGAAAGGAGAGTGTTGAAGGAGCTCCCTTGTGTGTTCCCTGCTTCTTATAATAGTTTAGGGTCTAGACACACAGAGGTTCTTTTCCCATACTTGTTATCAAAATCCCTCCCCTCCCAGAAAACATGTATATGTTTCGGGTTATAAAACACACTGCTAACCTTTTTAAAAGCTAGACGCGTTTTGAGTTTACCTTTAAAAATACATTGAAAAAACATTTATTTCTTGCGGAAAAATGGCTCTTAACACCTTCATGTATTGCCAATGCCTAAATGAGTTTTATAAAAGGCACACGAGACAATTTATCGTCGACTCGCTGCATAATATGGTGTCACAAGTCGTCGTCCTTGCGTGGGAGGCAATGTGTCTTGGGTTACCAGTGAACATAGTGAGTTTTGCGGGATGCAGGGTTGCCTTTTACCGGTTGGTGGTGGTGACATTAAACCAATCTTAATGTAATGTAAACCAGGGGTTGTGCGGTATTTCCGAGTGAGTAGGTTTCGCAACATATACAATGAGGGTTGGGTATGTAGCAGGGTTGCATATTTAATGAGCCTGTCAGGAAATTATGATTTTCCGCGCTGTAGATCGTCCTTGTTTTAAATGTCAATGTAAAAGGACATTCCATTATGCTCAGAATTGAAAGAGATGTTCACAAAACCTACTACTTATAAACGTTCAATCTGTTGGCACGATATTTATGTACATTAGACTATATAGCCTTACATTTTTGTAATGAATAGTCTGTCTATTGTAATTAAGTCTCATAGATGTATTTACCTTGAGAAATAGTGCCCTTGCTGGAATTCATAATTATCGAATCCTTATACCAGATTCCGTTGCGTAAACTATATTTCCTTTTTATAAACTTTAAACGGTTTCAGAAAATTCTGCTCATAACGAGGTCAGGCCACGTCTGGCTCATTTATGGGAAAAATTGCAATACCAAACATAGCCATTGATTACGGTGTGGCTAAAAGGATATGCATAAAGACATCTCTTTCATACTATCTTCTAATAAGATAAAAACTATCCATCATGTAAAATGTGAAGAGTCTTTCCTTGGCTAAATTTAGATAAATGTTCAACGTCCTTTCACGACATTCAGTCGTGTTCCATTTATAGAGCAGTTGCGAGGTATGGAATCATTATTCAAGAGGATCTGTTTCCCGAGCTCACACTAATAATGATATACCACGTAAATGTAAAGTAAAGACTTACATGTTGTTAATGTTTCGGTGCTTGACAGAAATAACATTAGAAATCTAAACGTCATAGCTCTATAGGATTGCCGACGTCAAGGGGCCTCAAGTCAAACTGAGGTTTGACGTAGAATTTTAGAAGTCAAAACGGACCTGGTCACAAGTGAAGCGGAGAAATAGGTTCCTACATGTATCTAGTCGGATGTATTTATTTTCCCTAGAACGGCTCGAAATGGACATGGCAGGCACAAGACAATATATTTTGACTTCTAAACAAAATTAATTAACAACCGCAGCCAGTGATCCAAAAACGCCATGGGTGGCTATGGATCTCTCCAGGCACAGTTTGACCGATAGATATTAAGGTATGGCACCGAAAATATTCAAATACGAGCTTGCAAATGGTATCATGATATCTTTTAGTTTATAAAATATGTACCAACTATTTAAAGGACATATATTTTATTTCACAGTCTAGGAACCGCTCGTTGCGAATCCGCTCGCTACCGCCCACCCTTTTCCGTCTGACCATGTCCTTTAATATACAACAATATGTGAAATATATTGCGGCGTCGTAATAATGGCCATGGCATTTATATACTTTTCCAGGTTCGCCGCTCTAGGATATATGTATATATAAACTCAGAGCCCTCTGGAGTGTTGTTGTTTTTTGTTAAAGTTGAATGACCAACGCGAGTTTTTTTTTCGTTGTTCGAGGAAGAGCTTCCAGTGCTTACAAATAGCGGCGTATGATTATAGAGTTACGTATGGTGTATACAGTTTTATTTTAAAAATAATTTTTCAATAAAATGATATTTTCAAAAAAGTGTCAATCATACTTTAATTGTTATACTTCGGTTGGACAGTAAGTCTCAACCACAATGAAGCATACCCGTCGTTTACCGCATATTCCTATTCTTCTCATATACATTTGGAGTGCTTCGGGCCATAGACTAGAGATGGTGGGCGGACATTACTCAATTATTAAAAGTTAGACATTCATTTTTACCTTGAAATGTTATTAACCTTTAATTTTTCATGGTGTCTGTACCATCTTATTCCTGTCCCTCTTATCTGTGGCGTATTTTAGGGAATGCTATTATCTATTAAACTTCAATAAACTATAAATATATATGTTCATATATGCAGGTGGCGTGTTTCGTGCAATCGAGATCTTGGACACGGCGGGAACCTGTTTTAAAACCACTGCGTTTCAACACCATATACCGTGCTCAATATAATTATAATATATTTATTCGGCTAGAGATGTTATACCAATTTAAATTCCGCAGACGCATACGCAAAGTCCCGCTGAACGCACCATTAGAATGGCAATTCAAACAAGGGCGTCTACAGCGCGGAAAATCATAATTTCCTGTCAGACCGATGAAATATGTAACCCTGCTACATAGCCGACCCTCATTGTATATGTTTGATACATACTCACTCGGAAATACTACACAACCCCTGGTTTACATTATAATGGCTTTCACTGTCTATTCTTTTTCATACTATAGGCGGTGTGCTTCGGGCGATCGAAATCGTTGATACAGCAGGCATCCACCAGTTCCCCGCAATGCGCATGCTCAGCATCCAATCTGCAGATGCCTTTGTGGTCGTCTACGCGGTAGATGACCGGGAGTCGTTTCATGAGGCGATGGATCTCGTGCAGCTTATAAAGGACGCTAAGAGCAAACGTAAGTGAGGGTTTGAGAATTTTGGCTGATAAATCATAGATGGATAAGTTATAATTAAAAACACGCTGAGTTTTGGACTCATCGGTTAGGTCGCCCTTACCGCGTCGATCGCTTAAGGACGTGACGTCAAGGGACTTCAATTTACGGAGTCATTATGATTTTATTCCTGACATTTTTATAAGTTTCAGCGTCTGGTACACGTCCGTCTTAAGTAAGACTTCGTCATGACGTTATAAAGGCGTTATTTCTACGTTAGCGAAACACAAAATACGTCCGGAAATTAATTTAATTTGGGCCAAAAACGAACGACGTTACACGATATCTTGTGAGTGGGTCACTCACAATTCATTAGATGATAGGTGGATAGGATAGTAATAGAGAACACATATTACAATTGTGGGCAATACCAGCTGACGTCAAGCAAATTTGCAACGCTGTATTGCCATTGTTTAATGTTCTTAACATGAGACGAAACCGTTTGGAATTTGTGCTACAATGCTGTTTCAACATCATCGGCGTCATTACAGCGTCGTTCAAATTTCGTGGCGCAAATTAATTCTAATAATAAATTTTTGTCACGAGGATGACACCGCAGTGCAGCTTCAAAAGCAATATTCATAAATAAAACTTGTCACATTTCGAGTGAATTGTCTGACCTAATTTCAAATAACAACAAACATTTCTTCCTGGCACGAAGCACTTTAATATTAACCACAAACAATCAGACAACTCTAATTTAAAACAACTTAACCTATTATTATAACATTTGCTTCCTTTCTTAAATACCCCGCCGGCGCCTGTTGTGGTAACACATGTGTCTTTCGAAAGTGGCAGTTTTTATCGGTTTATCAAAGAAACCCCGTTCGCGGCGAAGACGGCGTTGGTCCCTCCACATTTGACCTCTTTAGGTGACCGACAAAATATATGAAACATATGAAAAACCTACAGTTAACACTTTGTCCTCTGCTTCACGGAAGCCCCGTCTGCGGCTGGTCCGCATGTGGTCTCCTCATCACATAACCGTCAAATGTGGACACAAAATAACCACAAACAACTTGAGCGACGCCAATCATAACTAAATTTAGTTTGAAATATATAAATATATAACTTAACCTCTCAGTGACAGATCTTTTTTCCTTTACATAGGAAACACCGTCTGCGTTGCATGACCCCTGGATATGACCACCACCAAAAATATACCAAACTATACCCTGGCACGGGTAAATTTAAATTGTAATAACATTTTTCTCAATTATTTCATCCTTTTCCAAATTTATCAATATGAAACAACAAAGAACTTGTAATCTGTTGCAAAAAAACTAAAATCCAGAGAGATGTGTCTAAATTGGTGTATATTTGGGAGCAGTTGGTAAAACTTAAAAAAAAATTGGCGATTCAGAAATTGTCGAACTCTTTGTAGATTACAAAGTAGGTGACCCCCCCTAGGTTCACTGTCAATAACTCAGAGAGACATACATGTCTTGTTTGACAGGGGTGCGTACAACATTTTATTAACCATACTTAATATTCCTTTTCGAAAAAGCGTTGTAGCGCCCATCTTAAAATGAAAACTCTTCAAAAGGAATGGAGTAGACTTCTAATGTGAATAATAAACACTGATAATTAAAATTTGACAAATGTTTTTGTTACACCCTGGTTCATTAAAAATGTCGATTGCTA
>LQRL01079808.1:6769-22972 GCA_001703475.1 Hydroides elegans | reverse complement strand
CGAACACGAATAACCGAATAAACGAACACGAATAAACGAAAAATTTGCTACGCATAAACGAACAACCGAACAACCGAACAAACGAACAACCGAACAACCGCACAACCGAATAACCGAATAAACGATATGAAGGGTATAAATAGGAAAGCATGCGGTCATTAATAATTTATCTTTCAAAATACCTCGACTATCATTTGAACTGCGAAAAGCTGCGATCCAATCTCGCTTGTGAGATTATGTATAAAATGTATTCCAAATCACAGCAATAATGAATTCAATATGTCCTTTTTCAAAATTCAAAACTCACCACCTGTAGGCATGGCAGAAACCACACGTTTAATATAATATCAAACCCCCAATATATTGGCTAAATAGAATGACTGAACTAAGTGTAAAGTATTTCTGTCTACTACATTTCAATAATATGAACTGACACGGAGATTAGATATTATATAATCAATTTGAATCAAGTGTCTAAGCCTGCTGAAAGAATTACACTGTTTAAGAGCTTAAGACAGTACACATAGGTTTTAGGAGGGCGGGGGATCACTTTACTATGCAGACATCATCATGTAAATTGTAATAGGTGTCGACCGCGATGAGAATCTTGCGCAAGAATATTAGTATCTTAATTGCCTTTTTTTTTTAAATAAAAGACAGAACATATTTTTATACGAATAACCGAATAAACGAACAACCGAATAAACGAACAACCGAATAAACGAACAACCGAACAACCGATAACCGAATAAACGAAAAAATCACTACGCATAACCGCAAATTTTGACGCGAAAGATTTTGCCTACGAAAGTCTACTTAGGAGTGGTTTTTACTGTATCGAGTCGACGCCTCGCTTTTATTTTTTCATCAAACGTTTAAACTAAACTACATTTAGGGCACGGCATTAAGACTCTTCATGAAAGTTGCTCTATTGTGGAACTACATGCATACTCTGATAATAGAAAAATAAAGGAAACGTCATGTATATTCCTTTGCTTCATAAATATTAATCAAAATATTGCTTGTGGTTGAAGCAATTGAATGGCTGTTTAACAGTTGAAAGGCAAAATATTTTATCATAAACTCTACAATGTACATTTGCAATCAAACTTTATTTCGAAGTTTTATCTTTGCTGCTCATTGAGTGCAGCTGGGGAAATCGCAATGCGTCTGTATCATTGAAAATAGAAGCTATTTAGAATACCCTAACAACATACGTTGTCAGAGCGGACATAGCAACCACCAAATTTTGGGAACTTTATCATACAAAACGAACTGTTACAATGGATAATTTTTGTTTAATATCAAGTGTAATTTTCGTAATTTACTTTGCCTTGAATAACTGTAATGCGCAACAATGTGAACCTAGAAATGATGTGGACAATTATGTAAAAATATCTACTCTTGTTAACGCGTCAAACGAGGTACAAAATGGATGTATTAAAATGAACAGTTGCGAATTCGGACGGCTTCAGGCGATTCCTCACGAGTTATGCTACGCTCACTGTTCGATGCGAAACGATTGTATTGCGATATCGCACGAAGGCGAAGGTTGCAGGTTATGCTATAACAGTTCGTACATACCGTCTTTGACTGACGCTGATCTAGAGAACACATATATTAAGCTCGATTCTGTGGATATCCTAAATGCATCGACACCGGATTCGTGTATTCACCAGGACTCGATTTGTATGGTCAGAGATGGTACATTTGACTGTCCGTGCCCACAGGGGACTATGGGAAACAACTGTAGCGTTTGCGATGTGGTACATCAAGAATCGTGCTACAAAATGGTGTTTAGTCCTAAGAGCTGGGAAGACGCTTGTGATCATTGCGCGATTGAGGGAGGGCATCTGATTGATATAGCTAATGATGAGGAATACCAGGCTGTATTCGATATGGAACTTGATATTTGGCGTTATGGTATTCCCCTTATCAGTGGCACAGCGCGCCGAGTTTCTGATGATCAAATTACTGCTTCTGATATATTCTCTGATGACCATGATGCCACAGAGAGTCGACTTGATAACATGCCGACGCTTGGGATAACAAACTCAGGTGCCTGGTGCGTACGAAGTACCCCTACCCCGATTTGGATTCAAGTAGAGCTTTTGCGACTTTTTCGCATCCTTAAAATAGCAACCCGCGGACTACCCTCTGGTCCCACAGGCTCTTCTGCATTTTGGGTGACTTCGTATCAGGTTCAATACTCGAGAAATGGAGACACATTTGAGATCGTTCAAAATTTATCTGGAGGAGATATAGTATTTGAAGGCAATGTGGACAATGATGAGATCAAGCACAATGCTATTCCCGGTCTTGTGTTAGCCAAGTATGTGCGCTTGGTACCTGTTACATGGAATTTGGATGCTGGCATGTGTTTACGCTGGGAACTCTATGGTTATGATGCCAACATCTGGACCGATGGCATATACAACGCTCTATCTCACTCCTGGCTCTGGTCTACTGCGGGTACAGATATTACCTACGATAATTGGAATGGCAACCATGACACATCTCCATCCGTTGATGAATGTGTTTTTTCGCGTGTTAGCCGTGGCCTGAAAGCAAATGAATATTGTAATGTACCAAGACCGTTCGTGTGTGAATACCCTTCCGATGGAATCAATGAGTGTATGGTGACACCTTGTCAAAATGGCGGACGTTGCGTTAACCTTGCTGCTGGATATAGATGCAAATGTAATGCACTACACATCGGTGAGAATTGCGAGACTCCCCTCAGTGCATTAGTCGGGTAAACACCGTCTCAACTTTAAGGAGCCTGGTCGAGGCTGCCTTTGCAAGGGGGAAATAAACGTTGGATAAAGCTGTTATTATAGATTGAAATTGTTCTAATTATTCGGATCTGGTCGATATAATTGATGAAATTATGATTCTTTATACATCTGCCTGCATTTTGAGATACGTGCCTCATTAGTGTGTTATCAAGACATTTAACCTAATGGTGGCGGATAAGTTGCTAAGCAATGGATACAATTCATGTTTAACCAATTTAATATATTTTTGTGAAGTTGCTAGAATTGTACAAGTGACATACGGATATGGAAATCTGATAACAATTTGTTAATATCGATCACCTCAATATTACAGTCTCGGGACGTTGAATTCGGTTACTTTCGGAAATGCTGAAATATTGTGGAACTTGTGCAAGGGTTTCAACGGTCAGGTGATTCATTCTGTGACAGCAAAATTATACTCAGTTTTTTCTTGCTTACATTGACTTATTATCGTCGCAACTAATGCTCGCTAATTATTCTTGTCATCGACCATGTTTGAGATGATCATATATTCTGTTTCACTGTTTGAAATGTCTAGTTTATATCATAATGACCTCAGATACTTTTAAATATTAAAAGTTAGTTATTAAAATGCAATATACATTTTTTCTGGCTCTCATTTGCCTTTATTTTTTTCTACTTGATAATGATTGTGGTAATGTATTCAATTTAAAAAATGCATCAAATTGCATATTATAAATATCTTTATACTCTTAATATGTTTTCGGCTGCATTCGATGAATTGATCTTGAAAAATGCATTTATATGTTTTAAAGAATTCAAATAATTGGTGAGAATTTAGCAATGTAATGTGTAGAATAACAGCTTAACAACGAAAGAAATCAGAATTATTGACATCACATGTCTAGAAAAATTGCTATATACAACTCTTTCTTATAAATATTTTAAAGGCATTTGTGGTATACTGCCCTCGTTCATGTTATCAAATGCATCCATTATTATTATTGTTTGATCGATTTTCAGCTAATACCTTTGTAAATAATAATGATTGACCATATTTCAATACAATACTTATTATTCATTGTTTTTATCGGCTTTGTCGGTTCGCTGTTTGTCTAGTAAATTCAAATCAAATCAAGATTGATTTGTCATCAATCAAACACGGATAATTGAAATAGGTAAACCTGCAACAATAAAACCAAAACATTTAACGCCAACCTGAGCAAGTAAAATTCCATACGATTAACGGACAGCACAAAACTGAAAAAAAATCCGATTAATACTCAATTTTACATCAATAGTATGCTCTGGATATCTTGTAAAGAGATTCTGATTATCGTGATAATATGTTTTCAGTTGTTGATTATACATGTGTCTTTTTGCTCATTGACATGCAAAACTTACATACGATCACTATATTATATATGCTGAATGTAGTTAATTTTGCTTTATTTGATTTTATTTGGTGAGTTAACTAAAATTCGCATTACTTAGTACTTAGGAACACAAGTTTATCCGTAACTAACCATTCATATACCGGTACATCCCATGATATGCAAGTGTGCTTAATACAGCTTTGCAGGGGTAAATCAGTTATCAATTAACTTAGTTTAGTGAAACCAGCACAATCAACACGTGTTAAATAAACAACCTTAAATTCCTCAGCGAGTGAATATATTAACCGTTTCATTTTTGCTATCACAAAATGCATAATAATGATAATAAATAATGCCATTTCTGCTATCACAAAATGCATTGTAATACATGTGATAAATGTTATTTTTCAATACATTGCTTTGAGATCCTTCATGAAGAACCAAATGTATATGATTTATTTGCATCAGAATTTTTAACTATAGACTTCTAGTCTTATTTTAAATAACAATCTTGATGCTTTTTGTCGACCTTTATTGCAAAGTCTAGAATGCAAACCCGAATACAACGTGCTTTTTAAATACAAACGTTGGACCCTTCCTCGTCAGAAATCACCAAATGTTTATAATCATGTTCAGTTATTGCTAATATGTGGGATGTGTGAATACATTTCTTCATTTGTTTGACTGGCCATATCCTAGAATGTGCAGGTGGAAATATATACGTTAAACTATATGAGTCAAATATTTTTGCATCATTATTTTCCAATCATCTATATGAAATATATATACATAGCACATATATTCGTTATATAAAATGTATTTGATATAAATTTTGCAAGCGGTCGCGTATTCAATGTAATCATTCTGTTCCCATGACATTGTTGCATTGGTTTCCTAGGTTTATAGTTTTATATCGATACAATTACTAAATCCCAACTATTTGTTATTAGATCAGTAAATGAGCTTTAAAAATGTCAGTTTAATTTCTCAGTGAGTGTAATTGGAGCGCGGACTCGCAGGAAAGTAAATCAGTGCCCTACTTGCTATATCAGTGTAAATATTAATAACTAATCAGGAATTGGCTAACATGCACTAAGCTATGAAAGACCACGAGAAAGCGCATCAACCTTATAGTGGATGAAACGAGAGCAAATTTTACGGGTTTTTGATGATAGAAAATTCAAAAAATTACATGTTGTGTTAGCAACGATTTTACGATGAGGCATTGCACATGGAAATCGATGTATGAAAGAATATCATACAGGACAAATAATGCCACCCCTGTATAATTCTATTTGTGGGTCATAAAAAGAGACAATAACTGACAGTGTCTGGTCCTGGGTCTTTCAATAGAGAGTATATACAAATAGTATAAACTGTGATGGATCCGTTTACTAATACGATCTCAACATTTACAGCTTGTCACTTTTTAATGTTTCTTATTGGATTATTGTTCATTTCATGCGCGCAAACGTTCCTAAACTAGCATCTAAAATTGTAATTGGCCGTTTCTATTCGATTTACATTTTAATCATATCTTTAGAATCCAGGGCGGGAAGGAGATTATCTTTAAAGATATGATAACAAACATCTTAAAGTACATTTACTTGTTTTGATTTATAAATATATATATCAGGATACCATCATGAAAATATGTTCATATATATATATGTTCTAAATGTTAGGTTCCTATTCATTTTTATACGTTTTTTGTTCGTTAACCAATTAGTTTTGATGCTAGCATATTGGCTTTATTTCACTAGCAAATGTTTAAAATACATATAACGTTAATAATATTACTTGATAGCGGGGCTATCTCAATGTGTGTCATTATTATGAATTCCAAAGTCCATATTTGATATTTTGCAACTTGGGTTTACATGAAAGATCATGGAAGAAACTTTCGGACGCATACGTGAATTAGCTATACAAGAATGCAAATATGGTGGCTTTTGCATTATTCGTCATTTATATTGTTGTCTCATAGTCGATGATGAAGCAAGATATGCGATTGAAATAACTAAGCGGCTCGATACATTCAGATACCTTGATGAGGAAAAGATGTTGATGAAGCATGGCTGGCAAGAATTCAAGACCGCAGTCAGAGAAAGCATTGAAGATGCAGTAGGTTTCAAGAAAATGTTTATCAAATCATGGCTATCTGAAACAACAAAGGGCCTGGTAGAGGAACGGAAGTCAGCCAAAAGAGAGAAATCAAACACACAAAGCGAACCATCCAAAGAGAAATACAAAAACCTAAATAAGAAGGCAAAACAAAAGTCCAAAAAAAAACAAAGATACATGATATGAAGATAAAGCATCAGAGCTGGAAGAGGCGTCGAAGGCAGGAAAAAGAGATGTATTCAAGAAAGCGAATAAACTTACTGCAAGAGCACAAACTACAACGAAACTAGTCAAAGATAAGGGCAATATCATCGGAGATGAAGAAGAGCGAATGAAAAGATGAATTGCGTACTTCAGTGAATTGTTGAATGCAGACCCACCAGCATTACCAATTACCAACATACAACCAGAATGGGACAATTTAGACATAGATATGTCAGTTCCAAATGAAGAAGAACCAAACAACCTAACAACCAACTGGTGAAACGCTCTAGATCGGGCAGAAAAAAAGTTAGAGGAATGGCGGACACGAATGTGCTAAAGAGTATGGAAGAATGAAAAACCCACAGAAGACTGGAAGAACGGTGTAATAATTAAACCCAAACTACCCAATGATAGGAGACTTTACCATCTGCTCAAACAACAGGGGCATCACGCTACTAAGTGTAGCAGGAAAACTGTTCTGCTCCTTCATTCTCAACCAATTCAAGGGTGCCATTGACAAAAATTAAGAAAAAACCGAGCCGGCTTCATACCAAGAAGATCATGTACCGATCAAATATTCGCACTTTGTCAGATCATCGAAAAGTGCCTTGAATTCCAGACTTCTATTTAAATCGACTTCATGGACTTTAAAGCAGCATTTAATAATGTCCATCGTGAGTCCACGTGGAATATCTCAATAATGTATGAAATACCTATCCAAACAGTGAATATCATAAGAAAAACATATGAAAAGTCTGAGTGTTGTTAACAGATTGATGGTTAAAAAACAGAATGGTTCGAAATATAAGCCGGTGTAAGACAAGGATGCATATGGTCACTACTCTTGTTCCTCATATTGATAGACTATGTTCCTAAACATAGCTTAGACGATAATAAACTCGGCATGGTTCTAAAGAAAAGAACTTAAGTAATGCATGTGAAGAGCACACCTGAAGACATAAACGTGAACATAGTGGGCAGTGAACAGCTAGAAAACGTAACTTAACATATCTTGGATGCATCCCTTCGTGCAATGGAAGCCTGAGCATCGAATTAGACTCTCGTATAGGCAAGGCTTCTGCAGCCCACACTAAACTCCAGTCCAGAGTTGAACAACAGCATAATCTCGCCTTGTACACGCCTTAGAATATACCAAGCAGTAGTTGTCCCTACCCTGTTATAGTGCAGTGAAAAGCGGAACCTCTAATTAAAGACGAAAATAGGCTTGCTGCCTTCTACAATCGGTGTTTAAAACAAATCCTATGTATAACATTGGAAGACAAAGTGAACCCAGAAGAACTGCTGAAGCGAGCATGCTCATAAAACCGCAAGACGTTGTTGAGGCAAAATAGGCTTTCCTGGTTCGGGCATGTAGTCCGCATAGCGCTGGAAAGGGTGAAAAAGGGTGCCAAGAAGAGCATACTTCTGGCAACCGGGGCAAAAGAAGCATGTGACGTCAAAGGCAGAAATGGAACGACACCTTGCTGAGGGAACTAAAACCGATGTTCATGACAACTGATGAGGCAATGCGTGTCGCATCAAACCGCAAAAACAGGAGAATCATTGTGACGGCGCTTTGTTGACGACCCACGACAGCACATCAGTGAGCAGAAAGTAAGATGATGGTGTAATTGGTATGATTTGACTTCCCGTTGGTTATGAACGAAACTTTTTTGTAAACATAAACAAGCCCAACCCCGCCTCTACCAACACCGACCCTCTACCTAGATTAACATATCATAGTATTGACTCTGTTTTGATATATATATTTATATTAAAAACCATCTTCGATATTTGTATGACTGTGGTATAAGGTGCAGATAATTTGAATCGTATACATTTTCGCAGAGAACATTTTGCCCGATAAACCTTGCGTTATGTCATTTGACATTATAGATCTATAGAAATATACTGCAAATCATTGATATCCTTACCATTCATTTAGTTCTTTAGTAACAATTAAACGCACTGCGACGCTCTTATTGTATCTTATTTCAATTATCTTATGATTCATAATTCAACCATACCTTTTTGCAATTAAGTTTACCTATGCTAAGCGTCTTTTTAAACTACCAGATATGATATATGAATAATTTGCTTTGATATGTTCATACACACATGTCACAGGATTTGTTGTTAATATTTCAGGTCTTGGTTACTTTTATAAGTTTTTCTGCCAGGCGATGTGAATAATGCAAGTTAAATGGCATCAAAAAACTTATACGTCATATTTTCGGGTGAGTACGATACTATAATTCGTTAAGTGGCTAATACAAGCACAGTCGTGTCATCCCTATATTAAAGTAAAATGCCGCATTTACATTTACTTAAGGACACTTTAATGCTTGGGCTCAAAAACGTTATTACGAAAATGTAAAAAGAAAGAAATATTGCTTTCAAATATAAGGAAATACACTACGGGTTTTTATATATACATACAATGCACAATTTATAATGAGCTATTTCCATAATTTTTAACAAATACGGCTAGTGTGTATCGCCTATCAACCTTTTTTTTTCTTTGCAAGCATGACACTTTCGGGGTTGGTTCGACTCTATATAAATATATGTTATGATACAACATTTAAGTGTAAGGGTTTTATTCTTCTAATATAATCAAAGCTAAAAAAGAATTTCCTGACCACCACTGACACCAAAATTGTAAATGTTGATTCATCGGGTGTAGTTTCGATTAACTCGTTGTTTCTGGAATATAGTTGTTTGACATATATTCCATTCTACACGGGCATTTACGAGACGAGGCACACTGGATAGGGACTCGATTCTGCAAATAACATTGCAATAATGGCTGATATTTTTTTCATATTGAATATGGCTTTCCAAGTGTCTTTAATCTTGGATTACTCTCATGCCCATCTATGTGGATTTAAAAATGAAGCAGACAATTATGTAAAAATATCCACTCTTGTAGACGAATCAAACGAAGCACGAAATGCGCTGATTATCATGAACAGTTGTGAATTCGGTCGACTTCAGAACATTCCTCATAACACCTGCTACGCTCACTGTTCAATGCGTAATAATTGTGTTGCGATATCGCAAGAAGAGGAAGGTTGCAAATTATGCTATAATACTTCATATGCACCATCATCCGCCATTCATTTTAAGCCAGAGACAACATACGTAAAGTGGACTGTTTTGGATGCTCTCAATGACTGTACATCTGATTCGTGCACAGCGCCTGATGCTTCATGTGTGGACAGAAACGGAACATTTGAATGCGCATGCCCGCCGGGGACTATGGGTAATAACTGTAGCATTTGTGATGTTGTGCATAACGAATCATGCTACAACATTGTGTTCGACCTTAAGAACTGGGAAGACGCTAGTGACCACTGTGCGATTGAGGCAGGACACTTGGTTGATATAGCTGATGATGAGGAATACGAATCAGTATTCGACAGGGAGCTTGATGTTTGGCGTCACGCTGATTTTCCTCTTATCAATGGCACAACTTATTACGTGCCTGATTCTGATATCACTGCTTCTGGCATATTTCGTCAGTTAAACAATGCCGCGGAGAGTCGACTTAACAATATGCCTACCCCGGGTGAATACAATTCAGGTGCTTGGTGTATCGCGAGTACCTCGTGGCCGATATGGATTCAAGTCAACCTTGGTCGAAGCTATCGCATTCTAAAAATAGCTACACGGGGTATACCGTCTTCTATAATCGGTTCAGATGAATTCTGGGTGTCCGAATACAAGATTCATTACTCTAATGACAGAGATGAAGATGCATTTCATGCAGTTACTGATGAGCATGGGAATGATGTGATTTTCCAAGGAAATGTGAACAGGGACGATATCAAATATAATGTCTTACCCAATTTAGTAGTTGCTAAAGATGTCCGCTTATTGCCAGAATCATGGTATTCGGATATAGGTATGTGTCTCCGATGGGAACTTTATGGCTATATTGCACGCTTTTTTGTTGATGGGACATATGACGTTTTAGCTCAAGCTTGGATTTGGACCACTTTGAACACAGCTATTGCATATGATAATTTCCTGACCACACCTCGGACGGATCTAACGGAAACAAAATGCATGGTATCACAAGTTGATGAGGGATTTAGAGCAAATACGAACTGTGAACTAGAAAGACCGTTTGTGTGTGAATACCCCTCTGGTGGAATCAATGAGTGCTCGAGGGCACCCTGTCGAAATGGTGCAAGGTGCGTGAACATGGTCGTTGGATTTCGATGCATTTGTGATATGGATCACACCGGTGAACATTGCGAGTCTCCTATTAGTATAACATCTGGATAAAACAGTCTGCGTGAACCTGGATTATGTACTTGTGATGTGCTCCATGCCGATGAACATTGGGATACCTCTTTTTTTAGCAATATAAGGTTAACATCGTTGCAAAACTTGACAGATAGATTACTAGGAATTGTGTAATGTTAAACCAAGGGTAGAAAAAGATAATTCGCTAGCCCAAGGTTACAAGAATATTGTGGCTTGAACAATTTGTCGGGGGTGGGAGGGAAATTCGAATGTTTCATAATTTCAATTTAAATGAATATGTGTTAACAATGTCTGGCATCTATCTTCTAACACACTCTCTCCCTCTCCATCTGCTTATATGTTCATAGCTGGCTACACTACCATTTTTATACTATTCAAAACTACACCGCTTTTAAATCAATGTTTTATTTATTGTATAACCAACTTTACCGCTATTTTTTCATTGTAAATGCCATCGTTTTCTGGGAAATGCGAATAGTATTGACATTGTAAACCTTCAGATAATAAAACTTATTCTGATCATCATTTTTATTTTATTGGTATCCTATATATAATCATCGATATATATAAATTAAATTATTCATCGGGTAATAATAAGATGACATGGAAATGTTTTTAGAATGAATAATTGAATTATGCAAAAACAAAAACAAAAGCGATATATCTACGTCCTGCGCAGATCATGAATTTCATTTATGACTGCATGCATGTAGCATTTTTTTAATTATCAAATACAATTCTTTACAAGTCGAGGGTGTGCTTTAATTCGAACTATAAACACCAACATCAACTTTTGCGCAAAATTTATGCTAACAAATCTTTTGTTGCACCGATGATAAGATAATCCGTTTCATACACACAATTATAGCGTATTATACTTAAAGGAATGATCATTCAGTAGATTATTATCCTCACTCGAACTCGCTTCTGCAGCGGGCAGTTTCAACTGCGCTGTCGACGAGGTCTGCAATGGCCCCGAATCGTTCGATGAATAACTCTTATTTTGATACGACTTCTCTCCACCATTAACAGTCAACAAATGTTTCGTCTCATTTGGCGAGGATGTCTCATGATGAGTCCTTTCCACTTCCGTATCACGTGGTTCATTTTGATCCGCAAACGGAATCTCGCGAAATCGCTCATCCTCCTCGTCATCATCAGTGGAATGTTCTAGATGTTCCAATTGGCGACGTTGTTCATCGGTCAAGGACACGTATTTGGCGGCGAGGCTGTTGTGGTGGCGAGGTGGCGAGGGGATGCGGGCGCCCGGGTCGCGTTTTAGGTATAGGTAGACGCGGCAACTGACGACGAGGATTTTGGCGAGGATGCTGAATAACAGGATCCAGTTGCCGGCCTATGATATAAACAAGTAATAAAACTGTTTTATGCACATTTTCATGTAATGGTATGCTTTTGTGACATACAACAATGATAGCATTTTATACTTTGTTTATTATGGGAAGGGGTTTCATTCCTGTTAAAAAAGCATAGCGATATCAAATCTTGCTGCATTCTTTATTATACTAAGCGAATTTTCACTATAAACACGTAATGTGTTCACTATAGCGCGACTTAAAAATACATGTATTTCATTTTTACCTGAGCTATCCTGATATACGTATAGGTCACCTCTCCATCCTGGACATTTAACCATTCCACCGAGGATAAAACACTGCATGGTTGACTGCAACACAAAACAAAAACGGTTACATGATATTTAATACATATAAGCGCCCTTACTATGTACAATGTATGAGTGCATATTGAAAGAATAGTATATGCCTAAACCGTTCGTATATACCTCTTATCGGCGAAAAATAAACATTATAGTTATCTATTTGGAATATAATATAATTGAATTTTTATAACAATCCACTATAAATCAGGCATATATTTATATATAGATTTAGATTTAACATATGGCCCCACCCGCCCGTCTTCGCACATATATTTCATACTAAATGCGCCCCAAGATTAACTAGTTTCATACATTTGTGCCTGGTCTTACTTGAGGGAATCGAGGATACTTTTGCACCAGATGTTGGTTCCCTTGGTTATAAGTCCGAGCGCTGCAGCCACGCAGCACCAGAGAACGACGTTGAGGAACAGTGTGGGGAACAGGAGGCGAGAGTCGGGCGGGGAACTGTATGAGGAACAAAGGGGCAAATTAATAAAGAAATTCTTCTTGGGAACAGTAGGACAAAACCGTATGGAGAACTATGTAATGAGCAAAATGAGGGCATATTGATTTAAAATATGTAATAAATTCACTATCAAGCTTTGATAGGGGACACCTGTTTTAAAGGAACAATTTGTGCGGAAACAATTACCATGCAAAGGTTGTTTTACATTATGAATATGTTAACATAGACATATTAAATCGAACGAACATTAGCAGTTATGTCAGATAAAAAAACCTCTAATGTAGACTAAACCCGCATGACAACGCCTTTCACATGTTTATCGACATCATGCCGAGAACTTATTTTCTCTGCCTTAATTACCTTTCGACCATTTGTCGTTTATTTCTTAGCATTCGCAACGACCACTCCAATTTAATCGTATTCGTCTCATCCCAATCACTGAGCAGAAAATAAAACCAAAACCAGATAATCGCATAAATCGCCGCTACACCCGTTGAAAACGTACAGTAATAACACACATTGATATTGCCCCACTCCGTCTCCTCATAATTCAGCGTGACCGAGCTATTCTTGCCCGCTGTGATGGACATATCCGCGTATAAGACGCATCTATCTGCGAATATTCGCGTCGTCCAGCCGAGGCCTATAGCTGTCATGAACCCGCCAGCGACGGTTACGATGTGTAAACCGACCAACACGAAACGCAATGCTGTGTCGACGCTCATGTTTCAGGCCTTAAATGATGTACATGTAGGTCACACTATACATGTATTTCTCACAAGTGTCAGTGAATTGCTGTTTTAGGTAATGTGCATATCGGTATATATTTTATCACGGTATTTTCCAGGTGTGATTATTCAGTAAGATTATTGTTCATAGCTTTAGTATATGCAATTCATCTATATAATTGTTTTGTATATAAATGTGATTCACAAATTCAAATTCCAATATCTAAGTACATACTTTATCCTTAATTAGGCTACAAATGCAATAAAATGGTTACAAAGCTAAATCACAGGTAATTTAAGTCTTTAACCTAAATGCAATGGTGTCGAAACTAGGTTTGCATATAAACCATTTCAAGCTATCATTATTTTCATAATGGGTACATAATACTGTTTAAATTATGCAAATAATATATAGTTATGCAATATCCTTTTGCATATCCGGATTGGTTGAGTTATGTTGTCATGTAAGTGATGATATTATAATTGAATATAAGTTATCCTTGATTTCATATTTACTGCAAAACGTAATCATTACTATTTAAAAATATCCTTTTGGAACATAGTTCGATATGTTGTGTTTATTATACAACTGCATTTACAGTCTATCCAGGTATATGGTTAAACAGTATATCATGCTATGCTGATACATGATAATCGAAGCTGTATATTTACATATGACTTATCAGCTTATGTTAAGGTGAACTCTCTATATAATATGTATCCTCGTGTATAACACTTCAGTTTTTCATTGCAATAAACTGCAACAGATAAAGAGAGAAAACGGTTATATGTGCAAAAGATAATGTTCATTAAATATTATGCGGTTAACAAAAAGAAGAGCACATGACTTAAACTAAACATTCCTGGTTTAGAAAAGCATTTTTTTAATAGCTGAAACATTTCGCTTACGCTTATTCATTGTTAAGGAAGGCAAAAACACAGTAGTTTGTGACATTAACACTGTATGGTCCTTTAGTGCAACGCTTCGACACAACACTCTTAAGATAAGAATTATTCAGTCTTCACTATTTATGTGAATTCAATTCGGAGCTATTTATGGTCTTACTTTAGTGTTCTTACCTGTCCACCTCGTTTTGCTGTTTGCATAGTTCTTGATTCAATAGTGCACATTAATTTCGATCGTTAATGTGCAATATGCTATGTCGCATAGAGCTTTTTAAGAGTTCGTAATTATTAGCTTAAATTAACGGGTTTTCTATTTAATAGCCATATTTCCTGTTGACATGCTATAGCTATAGCAGGTATAAAAGTCACATAGAAATGCGGTCTTTATCCCATTCAACAACGGCAACATCAGATAAGGGAAAACAGTTCACCTACGTCGTTAAAAATATATTTCTTGAAGGTTTGCTTAAAGAAAACTCGAATTACTCGAAAACTCGCGACATGGAGGAAGCGTTGATGCTATGTAAACAATACGACGTCAAACACATTTATGATGCTACCACACGTCAACGTTCTGGCGTGGTGATGCGACATATTGCTGAATGGGTATAGACAAATTAAATTCTTAAAATACCATTGCAGCTATTTTTTAATAGGCCAGCTAGGTTAAGCGTAGCTAATGCTTTAAAATAGGAATATGTTTATTAAATTCATAGCTTCCCTCAGGTTGACTAAGTTAATGTATAAAGTATAATCTCGAAAAATATTTAATTATCAAATTATATTTAATCTCAAAGCCAAATCCCTCTTGGATTGGCCTAATCATAGTGCAATGTGGTGGCACCTAGAGAATATGGTTTGTCATACCCTGTCATAATTTATTGCAATTTATTGCCTGGATTGAACAACATGACGGACAATACCACTCGGGTAATATTATTTTTGATTTTGCACAGCAGGAACTATCCTGTATATCGAGCATTACGATGTTTCATTAATTTCAAGAAATGAAAGGAATATATTTTTATCAAAATGGCAATTGGGAAAAGTAAATGACCATACCCTTCGGGCCTGGGTATAACTATTATCTTCCCTTTTGGTAACAATTTTCTAACTAGCGATTCGATGATTATGTCTATTGTACGCATTGATTCAAATCGTCACTTTTATATAGGATTTATAAAATACTTATTATTTCAAAGGATAACAAGCGACCTTAATCCGATTGCTTTTATTTTTGTTTTTAATCATTATAACAAATCTGCTGAAAATAAACCAATATTGATAATTATCATTATTATCATAATCATTATTATACTATTCTTATCATAACAAAAAGGCTCGGTGGGGGAGCTATCAATACTTGCTGATAATTGTATATCTAAATAATCTATTCAAAATGAAAACATTAAAGGAGTCTTACAAACCTAACGACCTGAGCTCAACCGCTGCAGATTTAATGAATATGTTCGTTTGGTGCATAGGCCCCTAGATATGTCGAGGACAACCTTGGTTTAAAGAATGTCCGTATAAATGCAGACCTATAGGTAACGATTAATTATACGCAACAATGGATTAGTCAGAAAAGGGTTAACACATTATTTATAAACGGGGGAAATATTATATTTTTATTATGAAACCAAAAATATATTTTTAGATAATTTTATTCATACTTTTCCCTAATTTA
>LQRL01079798.1:0-10001 GCA_001703475.1 Hydroides elegans | reverse complement strand
GTTTTTGTTTGACTCATTGATTTATAAGTTTGTGTTTCACCTGAGTATCTCCATCTGCGAGATAATACAAATTGATGACTTTCGAACATAAAGGCGCTAAGTCGCTAAAGAACCTTTTTGCACTTGCTTCAAAATGGCATTGTCTTTATCCATGTCTTATAACAAAAATATAAGAACGTCAATATATAAATCATTTAGAAAAATTATATTAGACCATATCGAATCTTCGTGCAGGGAAAACACTACAAGTATATTATATAAGTTCCATAATACATGGAACCTTTCGTATGCTTTTTGCATGTTTTGAATGTGCCAAAAATATCTACACACAGCTCAGTGATCGATTTGGACAAAAAGTATAAGGGGTAAGTACACAAACCTGTTTAATGCTAAATTGCAGTTGTGAGAAAACAACTTTGTAAACCTCTGATTGTCACAAAAAGATATGTTAAAATATTATGCAGTTTAAATATGGTTTCGATATTGATAAGATGGTGGTTCATATATTAATAATAATTTCTATGTTATTTGCTAAAACCATGGTTTGTTTCGTACAAAAGTAACAAAACATGATTATGCATTAACATTAAGCCCATCAACTGTTCCGTGTGCTTTTGTGTTTCATACACAACAGCTGTAGGACATATCTCTAACGCCGGGTCATTGTCCTGGTGGATCCGAGGGGAATTCCGTGCATAAAAATGCTAATTGAAATAGATACTATTTCGCATAAGATTCAGTGCCAATTTATCTTGTTGATAGTGTGCAACGTTTTTTTTTTACGATAATTTTGTTTTATACTCTATATTTATACAAATATATCGATTAGACGGATTAAGCATATCCGTAAATTATAATAATTATAATAATTTAATAATTTAATAATTATAATAATTTAATGGTTACATTAAATATGTCATTTACATCGGATGGTATGGCATTAAAATTGTTGTCATCAGAATACAGTATGCGGAGGCAGTATTTGTACAAGAACACTATTACGTCATCTAATCTGGTCCAAAGTTAGATTTATCGTTTATAGCATCTAAAATTATGACAAGGGGTGATCCTGGGATAGACTATGGATTCGGCGTCGTATTATAAAAATGCCGATCAGGATCGATGGATCTAGATGATATGTCTGTAACCGGCTTCGCCGTTCAGCACTCAAAGCGTGCGTTCGAAGGGACCGATGCGGTAACACGATTTTGCAAATACGCATCATATTACAGATCGAAAACCTCTCGCATAGCGCCCTGTGACGTTAAGCGTCAAGTTCCTGTTCAGATGCACCACACCAATGGCCACCAACGGGCGTATAGGCGCCTAGGCGAACATAATGTCACTTAGTCAGTAAACCAAGTCGACCGCTTCGGATAAGCTTCTGTATTATATTGTTTGTGTCGTCCCATACTGCATCAAGGGATGAAGGAAAGTTTCGTCATAAACAATTGAAGCCGAATGGATTTGTAAATATAATTTCTGTTGGAAAATGTACGTTTACCCGATTCGAAACAAATACCCAATCCGAAAAAATACCCGATCCTATACAAATACCCGATCCTATATAAATACCCGATCCGAACCAACTACCCGATCCAAAATAACTACCCGATCCTACATAAATATCCGATCCGACACAAATACTAGATCCGAAACAAATACCCGATCCGACACTGATACCTATCTGCAACAAATACCCGATACGAAACAGATAACGGATCCAAACAAATGCCTTATCTGAAAGAACTACCCATGTGGAAACAATTGCCCGATTCAAAACATATACTCGAAACGAAACAAATACACGATTCTACACCAAAAACCCGATCCGAGACAAATACCCCACCGAAACAAATACCCGATCCGACACAAATAACCGATCCGAAACAAATACCCGATCCGACACAAATACCAGATCTGGATTAAAATCCCCGATCCGAAACATATTCCCGATCCGACGCAGACATGCCATGGACCACACACAGCTGTTCGCATGGACGCTCCACTATTTGCTCATTCATTTTTCCGTGATGTTCTTTGCGCGTTGTAATTATCTGTATACAGTTTATATATGAGGATATCACTAAGTGCAAATATCATATGAATCTAAAGGAATATATATAATACATGTACATGTGAGTAGATATTTTATTCAACAATGCCATCTTAAATTCATCACATGAATATATTCATATAACTTTTGTTTGGAGCCGTTTTTCGGACGGGTGTAAGTACGCGCACATAAATTTGTTTCGATCTGGACTACCGACCCAGTACTCATCCAACAAAAACGTCTCAATAGCCTCTCTTCACCTCTATTACACATGTAAAACAATAGATAATCGCCACTAAGAAAAGAAATAAACTGCTCATTGATTGCCAAGTAACGACATAATAATAATGCATAACAGACACAGTAATCAACGTAATGTTTCCCGTTTCATTTCACTTAGGCCATCCATCGGGATCTGGTCGCTGATGCATTCATTGTATAGTTAATAGACTACTTGTTGTATAATACAAATAAGTACTAAGATAACATGCGCTTTTTATATTATATTTATATATTATAATTTCACTATAAAGAAGATCGTTATATTAGAATTAATCATGAGTATGAGTTACATGATCGTAGATGCACTCATAGATAATATACAGAGTTAAATGAGTTGGGGTGACATTTGAGCATCCTTTATCAAGGAATTCGATCAACGTATTATAATCCAGATGTAATAAATTATTCAGAGGCATTTAAAACAAGCTCTTTCAATTTCATTCTAGAACCATTCAATCTAGACTATTGTATATAGAAAGGGCCTGGCCACACGTGACACTTAGCTTCCAGATACCACGAGATTAAAAAAAGCAGCGAGCTTCAAGGGCCCCCTCAAGGAATACATAACCAATATGGTTTGCTCAAACATGAAACTCTGTTTGGCGTTCAGTCTGGCCAGACCAAAACAGCAGAAAAAAGATCTCTAAAATCATTCTTTTAACGTCTACAGGTAGCAAACTGTACAATTGTATTCTATAAATAAAGTGGATGACGGCTTGACAGTGACCTTGATAAAAGGTAAGATTACTGAAACGCCATTAATAAAACACTTATTCATGATAAAATAACAATAGATATCATGAGTCGGACTATGCAAGAGCAATTACGGAAAGCTTATGTTTCATGCAAAAGGCAACAGCGCAATGAATCAAACTTTGCCGCGTTTTTTTTTTCGTTGCAGATCAACTTCATTTATCATAATATCTAGAGTTTCTGCTGAGTACCATCATTTCGAAGTTTTTTTGGTGAAAGGAAACATATCTAATATTTATAGCTTTGATAAACCATATATCGGTTTAGGTATCAAGTTACTATAAAGTGTGGAAATACTGAATAGTAGTAGTGCCTCATGAAGGGAATGAACAGCATGCACTAGCAGATTTACAGGGTGGGCGCACACACAAATCACATTTCGGTCGGGCAATCAAAGTGTGTGTCATTGGGTTTCGAAGACATTGGTTCGAACCTGGATACGCCATTTCAAGAATCTTTTAGCCAAGTGGCGGATCACGTTATGTCTTAAATTACATGCATAAATTGACCGTAGTACCGAGTTAAACTGAATGCCCCAGGAGCGGCGAAACCTCGGTTTTCCTATATGAAATGTCGGAAATATCGAGTCGGGACACTAATAAAATTCGTTAAAAACAATAATACCGTTTTCCGTGTTTAGTTTGACACGGGGTCCATTATATATTGCATTTTTATCAAGACAAAATTGTTATCGATATTGAAGTGATATTTAAAATTGAAAATACATTGCGTCTACTCACCACATTGCTGCCTCCCGACGAATGCAGACTGCTCAGGGAGCCGTGATATTTGTAGCGCTGTACCCTCAAATAATTCGAGAGGCTGTTTGAATTATTCGACGCATGCGCATCGCCCTCTTGTCCCACCGCTTCCGCGTGGAACATGGCCGCCGTCCGACTCGATTCCATTGTTGTTGTCTGTGATAATTACGACGTCATAATCTACACAGTGTGAAACAAGATTCTATTGTTGTTTTGCTCGCACATTAGAAAATAAACCAGTGAGGATTTAATACTGCTTAACAATTTATGCAGTATTACAAAAACGTTCACCTGGTCATGCTACTCGATTCCATATATTTGCCGTTCTTGCGGTTTTATTTAAACGACGATGACGATGGTTATGACGTCATTATTTGTCGTTTATTTGGTTCATACCGTGTATAAAGGTTAAGTCGGCGATTTTGTAGTGTTGTTGTGACGTCATAATATGTATACAATGGGTATTGTGCTACTGATTGTGACGTCATAACAAGCGTGTTTGAGCTCAGTGGGTGGATGTGTATTATAAAGGAGGCAACTGGTTATCTCGATTCAATGGCTGTCTAGTAATGTGGATCGGTCGTATGCATAAGTGAATAGATACATTTCGTACGACTTCTTCATAATAAGCTCCTATGTAGAATCTGCTATGATTATCACAAAATCGCATATATCAAATATTTTCCCAATGTTATAGCAACGACAAATTTGGAATTTTATATCCTGTACTGGTGATGACATACCAGATCTCCAACATCAACATATCCTTAGCGATCTCTGAATATACCGCAGTTTAGCAAAGCCATGATTAACGTATGATATCTAAAGTGACATGAAAGCTGTTATTCCATCACTATTTTGACAACTAACTTAACTTAAAACGAATATTTGTATCCATTTTTGTTAATTTGTCCATGATTCAAAATTGCTAACACTTTTTTTTCACAATCACGGTTTGCAATATGTCACCATATGCATTTCAAGATAACTTTTATATCCATATTGATTTTCTCAGCACATTTCAATTTGCTGTTTTATGCCTCTTTATCCACACCATCTGTAGTAGCTTTACACATATTGTTAGCGCATGATCACTGACTTTATCACTTAACCATGTATCCCTTCTGCTGAGTAACACATTAAGCCCATCTTTGTTGCAAAAACGTTTGCTTGATCTGTCTATATGTTTTCCTTATTGCACAGGATAGTCTGTTACCAGGTTACAGTTTCTTTGGTTTTGGGAAAATGCAATTTCGCCTGGTATTGCATTGATGAAACCTGGAACAACTGTTAAACAAGTATAGACCAAATATTACTAATTTTCTTCGCATCACTTTTAGTAAATCAATGATAAGTGTTATTACTTGGCTTTATTACATTACTAATGTTGTGTTACGACCTTGATTTGTATTCGAGGGAGAACCCGGGGGCTCCTTCAACGGGAGGGAAGTAACAGGATGCAACCCTCCCGTCCCGTGTCCTACCTTCGAGATCTTGCAAAAATGAAGAGCACCTCACGAGCTGTTCCCCAAAAAAAGTGTTCCCCACCTAATTCCAGCTGGCTTGGAGATTTTGAGAAATTCTGTTCTAGCTTGGAGATTTTAAAAGTTTGAGGAACACCTTTTTCGATATTTTCTGAATTTTCGTAACAAGAAGCGAGAAGTTTTATTTGAAAATTAATCAAACTTGCTTTCAATTGTCTAATAAACTGTTATTTACTTGCAATATATTATAAGTAGTTTAGCTATATTCAACATTTCAATTTTCTCAAAAGGTGTTCCTTTTTTGTTCCAAGCTGGCTAGAAAAGGTGAAACTGGTCAGCTGGCTTGGAGAAAAGGAAGACATTTTTGCAAAATTTTAATGTTCAAAAAACATTATTTTGTTTTTTTTTTTTTCGTATTAGTAATGTTGTTTAAAGGTGATTTAACAACTTTTTGAAAAATGTGTCGTGGGGTGCCCTTCAAAAATGAAAGTAGGAATGAGTAGCGCGAAATTAGATTAACGGGATGTGAGCAAACATCTTAGTTATGAAGTCATACTGCATTCGCAATTATTGTGCTTTATATGCATGTGATTTGAAATGATTTTTGATAAATGATTTTTTTTTCATTAAGACAGTCAAAATCACCAATCAGAAAAGAATTGAAATTGACAGTTTTTTCTGATTGGGCGATAAAATAAGGTCAAAAACCTTGTTTTCTGTTCGAAATATGTTTTGCTTTTTTCTAACAAATAATTAGCTACGTATATAATTTTTGGATTTTTTAAAAACAAATCTCGTGGTACTAACTTTGTGTTGTATATGCATAGCAGTAAATAGCATAGATTATTTCAACTTTAACGATAATTGAACCATTTATTATCCGTTGAAAGTCTTGTCATAA
This sequence comes from Hydroides elegans, assembly GCA_001703475.1. Lineage (NCBI taxonomy): Eukaryota > Metazoa > Annelida > Polychaeta > Sabellida > Serpulidae > Hydroides > Hydroides elegans. The sequence goes on along the minus strand of LQRL01079798.1, from coordinate 3,764 downwards.
ATAATCAATGCAAGCATATTCAACAGACAATATTCACAATCGTTTTCTTTCGATGAATGCATTGTTTAGTTCCAGTTTATCCAACATTTGAAATTCACAACTATGATGTCTTAAAATAAATAAATCGTTTATCCTTTATCCCAAGAGATCACATGTGACATTTGATTTATAAAAAACGTATACATTATCTTTCCGTTTCTTTATTTTCATCACTTACCATGATCCGCATTAAAAATTTCGTTATATGAACATTCAACGTTCGTAATTACATTCATGATGCCTCTAAATCACTGAGACATCATGTCTTCGAACTTTTCACAAATATCCTTAACCCAATTCGATCTTATATCACTTCGACGGCCTCAAAAACAAATAAAAACAATACCAGGGAAATATTTTTCAAACAAAACCAAAATTATTATCCATTTTTATAAATGCATCCATAATTGATTCACACTTAATCAAAATTAACCAATTTTTCAATGCATGCATATTCGATCCATGGTTTATTCGAGATCTATCCTCTACGGTAGCAGCCGTTTTATCCATAAAGTCTTACTCCATGACGTATTGAGGAGTATCTGTGTGTTATTAGAGCACCATAGGCGCTGACTCCCTAATTGTGACACTGGGTTCGCTGCGAGGGAAGGAAGGGGGCAAAAAAAGGAGGGAAAAGGAAAGTGGGGAGTTCGCGACAAAGCGGTGACGGTTCTCTAGAAAGGCGATTTTCTGCAGTATCGATGTTAAATCGCGCGATCATAGTCGTAATTGAACGGTTCCATGCATAAATGTCCAAACTCAACAAAGTTGGTTTGATACGTCATACCTGTATGGCTCCTGGTCCAGGTATTATGGCAAAAACGATGCTTTATATAGACCATAAGCAATATTTCATTAAAAAAGAATACAATGGATAAGAATTCGCTATATCACAACCATTTATATTAAGCTTAGAATGGATGTTCTCATAACACACATCTGTGTCTTAGAAATGGTGTACACATGATCTTCACAATAAAAAAAAGATTATAAATTATATATAGTGTTGGAAGGGATCGAACAATATTTAGTATCTTTGACTTAAGTATCTTTGACTTATTTTTGAGGATGAAACTTTTCCTTCATTTGGAGTAATTGCCAGAAGCTTCTATGTCGACAAAACTACGAATCTTTACAGCAAACTAAATCTTAACTCCCAATACCCTGATGGGTTTCATGCAAAAAAATAAAGCAGCTAGTGTGGTAGTGTATGTAATATAGGTTTTTTTCTAGAAAATGGTAACGGTAAAAACTAAAGTTGATTTTGTACTGATGGTGTGGACATGGTTACGCGAATCTTCACTACTAATTTCAACAGCATATAAATACGAAAACAGTTCATCTTTTCATCAGTTAACGCCTTAATAAAGGTAGAGGATTGGTCCTCTATTTTTTAAAGCACTAACATTTATCATTCGACAATAATAAAATAAACGTTTTACTTCACCAATCGCCTATTTTGTATACATCCCTTCAATCTCTTTTCACGGCGTCTTACTCCCAGTTTCCGCCTCTTTCACTACTCGATGAAAAGGGGCGAACTCCATGCCTTATTATGACGGGCAATTGGAGGTCTATATGTATTTGTCATCCGTCGGCACCAGACCGGCAACCCACTGTTGAAGGGCACCCCACTTCACATTTTTGAAAAAGTTGTTAAATCACGTTAAAACGACATTACAAGTATGAATTACAACAAAATAATGGTTTTTGAACATTACAATTTTACAAAAAGGTGTTCCTTTTTTCCAAGCCAACTGGGCTGTTCCACCTTTTCTAGCCAGCTTGGAACCGAAAAGGAACACCTTTTGCGAAAATTGAAATGTTGAATATAACTAAATTACTTGTCACATATTGTAAATAACAGTTTATTATACAATTGCAAGCAGGTTTAATCATTTTTGAAATAATCATTCTAATTATATATTACGAAAATGAGGAAATCATCAAAAAAGGGTGTTCCCCAATCTGGTAAAATCTCCAAGCTAGAATGAATTTCCTGAAAATTTCCAAGCCAGCTGGAATTTGGTGGGGAACAGCTTTTTGGGGGAACAGCTCGTGAGGTACTCTTCACTGTTGCACTGCCTGGCAGATCCAGTACAATTGTACGGGAATGCCAATAAGAAATACATAAGAGCTGAAAGGAGATTAAATTAATTGTTTTGTATATTTTTCAAAGTCGAAAAAAGGGCCTTAATCCGCGCATGATCATGTACAGTACTGCCACATTAGTATTAAAGATGATTTCTAAAATGCAAAAATCAAAAACAAAAACGTTTAGGCTATATCGACTTGGATTGTGTAGAGGCTTGCAATATATGTTTTAGATGTTTGTTCAAAACAATCAAAAACAAAATCAAAATCGATTCACTTCGTCGATCGTTTCGTTTGCACAAAATCCTGCACGGCAAAATCTCTTTTCACGGCGTCTTACTCCCAGTTTCCGCCTCTTTCACTACTCGGTGAAAAGGGGCGAACTCCATGCCTTATTATGACGGGCAATTGGAGGTCTATATGTGTTTGCTATCCGGCTCTACCAGACCGGCAACCCACTGTTGCGCATATTTCTCATAACCCCTGTCGGAAACGTTAGTATTTCTATAGTGATTTCTATGCGGATCAAGAAAATATTGAACTTGGCGCATCGATAGTTAAAATATGAAATCAAAAAGGGGCTTAATATTTTTCGTTATTTGCCTTTTGTAGGCATAGCGAATTCGAAATGTTTTTGAGCTTTTTTTCCCATCGAACCGTGTTTACCAATTCATTTTTTATTGGGAAATCCTGAATGCAGATAATTTTCAAAGCGCTTTTAAACAGGAATTATTTGTCGGGATAAAAGATCCAAAACGTTTTCAATATATTGCTAAGTCCTTCAATCCGGGTGCCTTTTTCTTTTTATCCACATCCATTCAGTACTTGTCGCGGTGCATGGTTGAGTCGATTATGTTGTTAAGGACTCGTTTTTAATGCAGCATCGGAAAATGGGTATAAAAAGGGAAATCATGTCACACCTGTCTCGATGGTGTCACATTCATTGCAGATTCTGCTCTAGATATTCTTGGGGCCGACGGCACCGATAGAGCATATTGACACTTCTTTTTATGGATTTACTTTTTTTCAGTTGACCGACGATCGTTTATAAACACATTTAGGGCCTGGCAAAATTGAGAGCCTGTTCGAGTTTATTTATAACCAATCGTGCTTTCCAATGGATATGTGATCGAAAACTCAAATAGATATGAAAACTAAAACTGATATCCATATGTATTTTCTTTTAAACATTGTCTTTATCATTTTAACACTATAGGTAAAACATTTTAGCTCGTGATATCTATGAATAATACTTGTGTATATAACTGTCTCCAAATAAATTTGTCCTTTTAATTTGATTTTATTTTTGAAATTTGGATTTGCCAATAAGTAACTGGCCATATAGCGAAAGCGACGTTGGAAATATCAAAAGATGATAATTTATGTTTTTGACTAGGGGAATTCACAACAAGTTTTCGTTTCATGATTATAATTTTCAAAATGATAACGAACGCGGCTTTTATCTTTTCCCCCTTCACTTTTCATCCCAATGCCACTACCATCCTCCTAAACTGTCCTTTAAGCCATTAGGCCAAGACAATAACACGTTAAGGCATTGATTATGCAAAACCCCACGGTCAATTTGTTGGTTTTATGTCCCTGTAATTTGCAACCGACGCCCCTCTTACTGT
>LQRL01079793.1:6614-26684 GCA_001703475.1 Hydroides elegans | reverse complement strand
AATTAAAATTACAGTAAAATTATAGTAAAATTAGTATATAATATATAGCTATTATACTCTACTTATGTTTTATTAGTAAGTAAATTAGTTTCGTTTGACAGTATTCGGCTCCCAAATATTTATATTTTTGCCATAACTCAGAGGTGGCAATGCCAACCATCTTTTGTTTAGTTACTTGTATTTTATGAAAACTAGAAATAAAATGGAAATACGTCATAAGAGTTCCATACACCTAGGATTTTATTGCACGATGGCAGCCGAGTTTGAACAAACCCGAAGGGTGAGTTCAAACTCGGCGTCCAGAGTGCAATGGAATCCTAGGTGTATGGAACTCGAATGATGCGTTTCCTTTATCACATACATATGTAGCATTACATATATAAAATTTACAGTTGCATAAGCGCGCAATAGCTCAGGGGTTAAGGCGATGGGCTCACGTGATGTTACTATTTTTCCCTTAAGGTGCACGTGTGATTTTGTTCTTTCGCTCGAAATACACTTTTGTTTACAATAGATGTATTTATAATTTATTAACGTGAATAATATTTAATCAATCTAACAATAAACGGTGAGAAACATCTTTTTATTTCTGATTTTGAGATGGTTTTGACCGATAGACTCGCGCCACGCTCAATAAACGCTGGGGACCCCGGTTCGATCCCCAGCTCAGGCACCTTTTTATCATTTTAGTTGTTTCTAATCATATTCCTTTACAGTTATTCAAAGTTATTTTATAATTGTTAGTTATAATGTGCTGTTTGATATGTTGAAATGTTTAAAATTAACAAGGCGCCGGGCCGTACAGCATTCTACGGACCTCCCATGCAGCTCCTATCATTTCTTAATATTTTTTACGTCAAGTATGTAATAAAGTGAAATACTTATGTTTTATTAGCAAGTTTACTTATTTCAGTTTTGTAAATAATATATATCTTAACCAAACTTCATTATGGGTGGAACGCTTTAAACAGAATGTTCCGACAAATCTATACTAATCAACAATACTTTATAAACACACTTGTAATAATAAGGTACGTCTAGTTTTACATGCTTTGGTGGGAAAATGTACTTGCCAACAAATGAAAAGGATTGCATTTTCCACGTAAATGAAATCTAGCATCGCCAATCTTTTTATTTTAGTTCATTGAGCATCAACTTATATCATAAATACGTTAATTTCGTTAAAAAGAAAAAATCTATTCTCTTTCACTATTGTATATTGCATATGTTTTGTGATAAAAAATGTACAATTTTAACGAACAAATGTTTTTACTTACTTCAACATGTATTTGCTTTAAACCAATTAATTAATGATTGAAATTCACCGTACAAACTTTCAAATGCAGACATTCGGACTGATATGTTGTGTTGTGGGCTTAACATGATATATAGTGCAATAGTAAGCTATCAATTATTTCAAATATGACATCACTATCTTTCTCCAAAACATATTAAAGTATGTTTTTTTATTTGAAATAATATTATTGCATGGTACATTTGTTTTATGCTGGTTTGTTTACCAAGTATGTTTGCTGTTTTGAGAACGAAGGAAATTATCGTCCAATGCCTTTTCGTTTGAAAGAATTAGGTTAATACTAAAACAAGTATAACTCATAGGTTATGTACAATCAAATTGGTTGTGTACAAGTTAACAATAGCCTACCCTGCAATTTGTGAATGGCTTGTCCTATGTTCCCTGGAAGCAAACTCATTTGTGAAATTAAAGGCATTTCTTGCATACACAATGAGGGCAAGTCTTATATCAATACTGCCTATTGAAATGTGTGTGCTGGTGGAACACATGTTGATTACTGTCATTTTTCATATATTTAAAGCAAATAGCAGCTGTGAAAGTAATATGAATAAAAAGAATACTGACTTTCTACTTTTTTTAATATTGAAAACATAAAATCATCGCATTGTTTGGAACATAATGTGTTATTATGATTTCCGATAAAAATACAACGTCAGTTCTCTTAACGCTCAATAAACGTTTCAATGTTGCAAAACCTTACTAATATTAATAGCACGTTAAATGTACTTCGAATGATAACATCAACTATGATTGACACGTATCCCTCGTTGATTGGGAAGCATATGGCAATCATGAATCAAGCGATGTGACATATTAGTCAGAGATAATTAAATGTGCTAATCCCTACAAAAAAGATTGTTAAATTATATATATATATATTCCACGAAGATCAAATTGAATCTATTGAATGAAGCCATAATCATGGATGTTATATGACTTTTCAATGATTAAAAATTATACGGGATATCAACCTGCTATTGAGTAAAATGTATTTATAAGAAACATGCATGATAGATTCCAGCCTAACCATAGCAAAATTATATAACCTTGTTTATTGTCCTACTGTTTATAGTCAACATGCTTAGTTATAACAGCAACGTTTAATAACGATAACGTATACGTGACCATATTAGATAGAAGAATTGCTCAATTGATCAATTGTGTCGTGGAATTTTGTTTTTTAATAGGTTTCGTGATTTACAATAAATTTAGAGGTTGTATTTGTAGATTAACATATAAAGTGTTTCAGTTGAACAGATAGAGAAAACTACACAACTACTCGGACCCATGTACTCATCGCACTCGCCCTGACGCGCTCGTGCGATAATTACATATGTCCTCGTGAAGTTTTTTTATTTCCGGACCACACACGAGTGTAGGTTTTATCTTTATTTCATGTAAATCTTCTTAAAATATGTTTTACATTTCTTAAGTAATTATTATAAATTTTCCATGTTTTCTAATTTAGATGTTTACGGGAAACTTATCATATAATATATTAAATCATAAATATTGTAAGTTTGTTGGAACACTCTGACGTTGCGTTGACGTTACGCTGCAGCAGGTGTTTTCTGCAGGTAAGCATGAGAAAAGCAAGTGACTGCTTTAGCCACTTGTTCATGGCCCTATTGTAACGTAATAATTTTTGTGACGATTACGTAATGTTTCTTTACAAATAACTTTTATTACGCTTCTATAACGCTATTTTATGCATTGGTTTTATTTTCAAAGACCATTTTCATTTATTTTTGATAAAATAAGGTATTCGCAGCAATTAAAATAGGTTCACTATATTGTTTTTCTGTTGTCACAAAAACACATGTTTTGCTTGTTTATTTACATAATATTTACCACGTGGTAAAAGTGCAAACGTACTTCGAGGGACATCCGGATAAACATATGTCATAGTCAGATGTCATACCACAAAACCTTATGTTTTATACCAATTCTAAAACCCAAACATGAAATAAAGAACAAAAAATAATCAATTTGAATAAGCCATATAATGGATGACAAGAATCATAATTGCTCAGTCAACCATTCAACTTGAATACTATTAGACACACTCTAACATCAACAAAATTAAACGATGTTGATACATATTATGACTGCAAATCATAAAACAAATAGATTGTGCCAATAAAATAATATGTAAACATTTATAAAAGTCATGAACCTTGTGACCCTCAAGCCTAAATTGTAAAATTTGTTTTTTAAATTTATTTCAATTATTGTAAAATGTGTAGTCGCTATGGGGATCAGTTTCGAAGAATTATTGAAGTAAAGTAATTTCGATATAACGATACGTAATGTATATTAGTGAAACCGGATTTGATCAACACTATTTATTACTAATTATTAATTATACTATGCTCAATCGGTTCTATTGAAAAGCGTAAAACAACATGAAAACAAGCCAAACAGGATTACAAATATGAGAGTTTATTTATCTTAACTAAAACAATAAAAATAATGACACATTCTACGCATTTCAAGAACTGCTAATGTAAAATAGATATGGTCCAATAGCTTTCAAATTTCCGCCTTTATTTTTTCAGCGCTTCTATCTTCCTTTTGGAGATCCACCTCTACTGCTGCCACCACCGCAAGTAGGTTGAACCGAGGGTTCTGAAACATGAGAATTGAGATTGAACTATAATCGTAAAAGAGTCCCGTGTATGATATTTTGAAATGTATATTGTTTTGGATTTCTTACTTTCCGGTATTTTATTTCAAAAGAGAAACCCGGAGCATGGTCATTTATTTAGATAAATATGCATTGGCAAAAAGAATACATTGAATAAAAGTATTCAATCATCTGTGTTATGTAAAATTCAGATAACTTCAAGGAAATATATGTTATCATTTTGGTAATTGGAATATTAAAACAAACCCGCGAACCAAATCGTGTTTATTAGTTTATACTTAATTTTAAAAAATCGAAGCACAACATTTTTGTATTAGCTACTTTCATTTGAAAAAATTGAAAAACGTGGTAATACAAAAACTAAACATAATTCACCATAATTTCATTAGTCCCTAAGCACTGAATCCGTGTATCCAAGAGTATAATTTTAAAAAATGATTAAATAAACTTTCAATATATGTTTTTTTTTAATTTCATTGTCATTAAATAGTTATCACACTTAGACCACATTTCATAAAGTTTACCTTGAAGGATCATGCATAAGTATATTGCACATGTTAAACCCAGAACCAATAATTTTCTTGAGAAGTCCAGGGTGTCACACTGATTAAAAACTGGAAATAAAACCACATTTTAATACAAATTTACCAATTCAGTAGTTTCACAACATGTTTCAAACTGGTTCTTCTTAAGAATCCAATATACTCATATCAAATATAATATTAGAATGATATATAAACATATAGCAAAAATACTCAACTAATGTAAGTATTTTCATTGAACATATATAAATATTTACCTATTAAATATGCTTCTTTTGACATGCTTCGCCGCAATTTTCTATATTTAAAAAACCTTTATACATACAGGTTTCGAATTAATCAGAGAGAGAGAGAGAGAGAGAGTAAGAACAGCCTATTTATTTAAATTCTGAAACTAAAAAGTACTATTTGTTCACTTATAAATTTTGTACATTATAGTAAATCTTATTCTCAATATTTTTTTCACAACTTTTTATTGCATAGATAATTGTAATGCACGAAATAACAATACTGCTCATTGATTATGTCGTAATGTATTTCGGTGAAGTTGTTCAAATAAATACAAACATATACTATACATACCTCCAAAATCCAGACATTTAGATTGATGTGTTGTTTCGTGGTCTCAACCAGATAAATGGGTAACTATAAATTATCAATTAATTCAAACTATGTTTTATTATTTATAATTGCATTATTGCATGATAAACCTCTAATTGGTGCTCTTACAAAGTCTATGTTACATTTGTTATCTTAATTACCTTCCAACTTCAAAATATGTGGTTCTCTATGAAAAAGGAACTATGTTTGATTAGTGTAACCATAGAATAAGATTAACGATATTCATATATCTGTTTTGCTTTATATTTTTTTGCTTCGTGCAATCATATTAATCATAACACCCATGCAAATTCAAAGATTTTTTTGCAACATTACATTCTATCAAATTTTACAATTATAAACAAATCTATATACCAATCACGTTGTTTTTGCGTGCTTAAATGAAAGTTTATGCCCGATGTTTTTATGTAAAGCCCGCATATCATTTGAGGTTCGAGCTTTCGAGGGACTAAAATGAAGTATTCAAATGATAAAAAGGGCTTCATAGAAACATAGAGGGAGTCTAATTTTATAAAAGCCCGTTAATACAAGGTGATTACTATTAGTATAGATATAAGAGGCACATATATAATTTACCCGATTTCATATAAATGTTATTTCCTTCAACATCTACAGTTAATGAATCTTAATTCGATTATTTCGAATCTAAGGTGTATTATATTACAATATTTCTGTAAAATAATACATATCTTTTAATCATTAATAAAATGAAAACAAATCCAATGATATCCTAACATTTGCTTTACTCATTATATTTATACGTCGGCTTTGTGCAAATATTGCGTCACTTTTGCATCTTATATGGACAATTTATTACATCTAATTTACGTATTCATTGTTTTATTAATTATTGATGTTACTAATTTTACTAAGTTTATCTAAGTTCCTGAGGAAAGTTGTATTATATCATGTATAAATGACGTAAACATGACATAGCACAAATTTTAATGACGTACAACAAATTGAAATGTGTTGCGAACCTAGACAAGAAAAACTAGGTGAAATTAAATCTCAATATTGTACTTAATTGGTGTTATAATAATTTCGACATTCTAGGCAGATATATAGTGAAGCTTTTCAAGTCTGCAATATATTCTCCAATGTAAGAAAGCATGTGAAATGGTACGTGAAATGGTATATAAAACGAACATTGTATGAAAAGACCATGACGTTCATATAACACTGTCTATAAATTTCACTCTTAAATAACTGCGACCTCAGCAATGTTACTGGTAGTCAAACCTAAAACATCACTTTCTGACTAGAAAGAAAGAAACCGCGCCACTGGATTGGCCAATTTGGACATTTTTTGCGAGCAGTTTATGCTTAAAGGATATATGAAGTTCATTCATGATTAAATAACTTTTTGATAAATGTGTCGGTGGCTGAACTGCAAGCTGAATATTATTTTAGAAGATTGCCCCAACTTATAATCGCCCTAAGGCAATGAAAAGTAATAACATTTTATGTCTGATGTCTAATTCGAACAACCAAACACTTTTAAATCATTTTGAAATCATATTTATTCGGGACCTCTTTATAAAATAAATTTTATAACTTTTGGATGTACTCACGACGATCAGCAACAGAGATAAATTTCGTATTTTAATGAGAACTGACTGAAGTCGGATTGCAAGATATTTTTAGTGGTACTGTCAATTTATGGATCACGTAGTTACCTCTTTACAACGTGTTATATTGATTATATCACAACCAAATTTCCTGAAATCTCACCATATTTTGATTATGTATTATTATTGCAATTCAATTACCAAGGGGTTCTGTTAGAAAGAAACCTAGTTAACAATTCAAAAACACAATAAATGGAAAGGGCATCAATATCAATTTCAATTTTACAATGCTCATATACTTAACGTATAGAAGAAATTAGAAATTGTTCGTTTGTAGGTTTAGTAATTATATATTTGTTTCTCTTGTGACACTTCTCTTGACTACGTGGCCCCAAGCTGTTTCTTCTAAGAAAGACCTCAAGACATATTTTGAAAACTTGCTTACAATATTATTCTTAGAACATAACTCATAGCTTCTAATTGTACCAAGATTATATTGCTGTAACTTTATTGTTATTCATAATATTGTTTTTTTATTCCAAATCATTCATGTTTAATAAACTATAAGCAATATTAAAAGAGTATCATAATGAGCTCTCTTGTTTGAAATAAAACAGCATTATACTGTAAACATGTACATAAAACAGTATCATTATGCATTATTGTAGCGCTTTTGTGGTTGCATAAAGGGTGCTTATAAATAAATCAAAATAAATATAGAATAAATATTTTGCATTGATGCAAATATGCATGATTTAATTATAGGTTTCAGGCAATGATACAAAAATAGATAAGAAGTGATAAAATATAGTTTACACAAGTAAACCGAAAGTTGCGTTCCGCGATATGTTACAACCAAATTACATGTTGTATTTTTGGTCCCATATTCCGGTCACCTTGCGATGCCCAGTTACCTTCATTTGAGCGTCAATAAATAAGTATTGTTCACTATTTCCAGTTTAGCATATAGTGAAAACAAATCTGTATATGTTCATATATACTGACGACCAAAAAAAACTATTATAATGCATAGCAATACAGATATATCATATTAAAAAACAATATGTTCATTTATCTCTGCTTCTCAGGTCCAAAATCCGATCCTTTAGTCTGATCTTTACAATTATCATATAGTTATACGTTTTCGTGATTCTTGGTGATTTTATTTAGTTTTTAAAAAAAATGTAATACATACTGCTACCACCTGTCAGATGTCACCTGTTATTTTTGTCAGCGTTAAAGAAAATCAGACAAAAGGTACAAAAAACTACATTTCCGAGCATATTTCAGGTTCATTTCAGGTTCAAGCACAGGTTTTACACAAAACTGTTTCTATCCCATAATAGCACACAAAACATGTTTTTATAATAAATTACAAAATTGATAAACATTTTTAAAAATAAAAACGCAAATCAAAATTACAAATTCATAAACACAACCGTATACTTAATGAAACTTCTGACCTTAATGACCTCTAACGGTTTGAGGGTGAATTTTGAAATTTGTGAAGATGATTTAATTTGATGCTGGTAACCCGCGGCAAAGAAAAACGTTGACAAATTCTTTAAGCAAATTATGTTGTTGATGCAGTGCGAAATGTGTATGCGTTAATCATGCGGGTACCAAATAGTTTTTCTTAGTTCATATATTTTTCATCAGGCTCCGTATGTGTTTATATATAGTTTAACATTTGAAATGTTATTTTTATATACCAATTTCATTTTGATTATCCAAATTGCAATTTCAACACTCTTTACAGCTTCAAAAAAAAATCATTTTTTCTTAGATGACATATGTTTATAGATGAGGATTTAGGCCCATGAGCTATAGAATAAACATATTTTAACAAAAATTATGTATTTGAAATGTCTATAAGCGGTCAAAGGACCACGTCGACTATAAATTCGCAGTTCAGGTAGAACGGACAAGCATTGTGGTGTGGAATGTGTTTTACACATTTACACATATACATTTACAGTAAAATACGTTTACAGCAGCACGCGAACCGCGCATCAGAACACACTTCCTTGAACTATTCCTTGAAAATCAAAGTTGTAAACGTAAACACACAAACACACGAATATACATGCAAGCACACATACAAGCATAAGTACGTAGATACGCAAGCACACAAACACAAACATAAAAGCCTGCTCGCAGGCACACATGCATACGAACACATACACACACAAAATTTAAAACATACACGCAAGCACACACACGCAAGGCAAGCCCAAATTGACAAGCACATATATACGCACAAATACATATACGTGATCACGCATACACGCAATTGCACATACACACAAGCACGTGTACACACAATCACACACACGCGCAAGAATAAATATACACGCAAGCACGCAAAAGCGCAAATTTGTTCTCTGGCTGGTTATCATGACGTCTTTCGTTATTTATACACTGCGTCGTTATTATCAATTCTCCTTTGTCAATACAAGAGGTGTTCAGTTTAATTTGTTACACTTTGTTTGTGCTGTAAAGACAGCACACCGTGTAAAACCTATAAAATCCCTATTACAATAGTGTGTGTGGGCCCTTATATTTTTATTATAAATGGTCCGTTTCAATGTTCAACAATACCAAGACACAAAAATGCTGGAAAGCCTGAAGGTACCATTTTTTGCCTTTTGAAATCTGGATCAGGTGTCTCACAGATCCAGAGACATCTCAATCGAGATGAGTTTGATGTCAGTCGAATGACTACTCATTATGTATAAACCAGAAACAGAAAACAAAATTAAAATGCAATTTTGAACAAGAAAAAGCACATCGTTTGTAGGAGGTATCCATAGGCTATTCCCGATGTGATCAAGAAGATCCGGACTATGATCTTCAAAACAGACCCAGCCACCAAACGCGATATTGCGAATTTATTAGAATTGAATCGAGGAAGTATCAATCATGTTATAAAACACATTATCAAATGTCGAGTAAAGAAAAAGCCGAAAGTTCATCAGCGCACTCGAGCCACGGTTGACAAACGACGGGAAAGATCCTGGAGGCTGTACCTGATACTAAACGCAAGCAAATTGAGAAACTATGTTATAACTGACTTTGCACTGTTTTATCTATGTGTTAATTATGAAAAAATACGAGTTTATTACGTTTGACAGGGTTAACCACAAGAGTATAATATGAAGTCAGCCAAACGCGAAGAATGTGCTCCTTGAATAATGGTTAGGGCCGGAGTGAGTGCTCACGGGAAAACTAGCCTTGTGATTATCGATAAGAAGGTGTAGGTGACTTTGGATATCTATATTCAAAAAGATCTGGGGCTTTTTGTGAGAAAATATGTACCGCGTTAGATTCCAGGAAAATTTAAAAGCAACATGGTGTTCTACCAAGGCAGCGCATCTTCACATACGACAATATGGACGCTGCAGTGACTCGACGACGCCGATATAAAACATGTTTCACCGTAAGAGTTGAGGCCCAAATCACCTGACGCCGTCCCCATGGATTTTATTTTTTGTTGCATCCTGACAAGGGAGTTACGGAAGAAATCCTTACCGACCCTAGCTGGTTTTAAGCATGCTCTCAAAACTATCTGGAGCAACCCCACCAGAATGTAATTGATAGGGTTCTTCGCAGTTGGCCAAAACGCTGAAGATGTATATATTATAGACATCGATCCCACGTCAAACATATGTTAAAACTAGAAGTTTGTAAGTTTTATAGTTTTAATTTTATAGTAAAATGAAAAGTGTAACAAATTAAACTGAACACCTCTTGTATGAATGCGATCGAAATGAAGGTTCATATCCACATACAAGTCGAAACATAAAAACACGAAATGGATTAAAAATTTTTCGCTTATACATCATATCTCGTATAAGACAGGCTGATTTAAATTGGTTTTGAAATGCCAAATTCTTCATTTGAATTCAAATGCAAGTTTATTCATCAATCAAACAAAGCGAACCACAGTTTTGTTCGTTAGCGAGTGTTCTCATATATGTAGCGATATATCCCACCGCCATTTGCTATTTTCACCATGCTTCTGTGTTCATAAAAATCATGAGAAATTAGGAGTGAACGAATCATTGCTGCTTGTTATTCTATAAACAAAGAAAAATAGTGAAAATAGCGATGTGATAGGAATGTTATGATAAAAATAGTCTAATGTAATCACTCTTTTTTGAAAATAATACAAGCCCCATTTCAAGAAATCATCATCAAATGCTACTACCGATTTGTTCAACCCACCAGAATATAAGTAATTTAGATTCCTGGTACATGCATATGCTGGTAGTTGATTTTGTGGCAATATCATGCAAGGTGATAGTTTGATCCTTCAATATAATTATGTGGGTCAATATTACATAACATTGCTTATATTACTTATCTAAAAACATTAATTAAATCCATTACATAATCAAAATTTCAAGTTTTAATTTATATAAAATTGCAAATAGTATCATAACTCTTCACTCTATTTGGCTGGAATCGAATTAGAGGTATGTTCTGCATTCATCTATTGAAGTTCTTTTAAATATGATAACTTTTATAGTTTTGACACTATCCAAATACAATTTTGGGGGAACAACAATTATTTTTGATACATAAACGTTCGCATAAAAAACGAAAAGTATATATTTCCATTTATATATTATAAGACAAATTGATAATAATCTTAAGAAATGTTCCTGTTCAATTAAAATAGTGATTCCTAAAAAATGCTCTTATGTCGTTAAATTTAAATTTCGGAATAGTTTGACAATAGAACATTGAAATAACAACGTTTAATGCTTTTTTGCAAAAAAAAAACAAAACTATTTCAACAACATTTTATCGGCATTTTAGGAACAATGTTGCTATTTGATAGCTTGCTGGAAAGGCATATACGAGCCATTATCCATGATTATCTATTTCTATATTCACAAATTCATAAATTGCATATAATGTTGAGAAAACAATACCTTATTTGCAGCAGTCCTAAACATCGAACCAATGGCTGCTGGAAGAATCCTTTTCTTCGGCTTAGTGTGTGCTATTGTGATAGGCGTGATTGTTCATGGTAAGTTTTGATTTGTGTCGTTGAAATAGTTTGATATAATGAGCATGCATGATTATGTTCAAAGATATTAATTGAAGTTTAAACAAATTTATAAGAGTTTGGACTTACATGTATAGCTTATATACTTTATAGACAGCCTTAACATCTTACTCCGCAAAGAAAAAGGGATCAATTCAAAATGAATCGTTTGAAAGAACAAACATTGTTCAAATTCATTTTAGTATTGTGAATTATTCAAATATGACACATGCTAGAGTTAACATTGTAATAAGATTTGGTTTGTATTATGTGTATTTGACCGTTTGAGACACATTTATCTTTTTTGGGTTGGATATAAAACACATTGTTTTAAATATTTAAACAAAAATGTAAAACCCTTCAATAGAATTTATACTTTATATGAACATGATCCATTTATAAATATATGTTAACAATGTGTAATATCTATCTATTGCTCCAAGCGAAGAGGAATCATCAAATGACGGACCAAGCGACCCTGGTTCACAGGACGGACCGAGGGGTCCTGAGAGACAGGGACCCCGATCAAGCCAGGAATGGGCTTGGAGGCGTAGTAGACGAGCGAGGCCACCAGGCCAAGGAAGAAGATAAAAGAAAAGCTGGAAATAAATACGGATCATGCATTTGTTTGCTTAAGGCAACTGTCACCTTTTGGACAACTGTGATTTTGGACTTTATAATTGGCCTGATGAAGCGCTTTGGGCAGCAACTATAAAAAAAAACGAATTTGCGATTCAGTGAATATGAATAGACCAAAAAATACCATCTTTGCAAAGTTTTATTAAGAAACGCCGCCGCAATGTTAACTGTATTTTAACTGTAAAATATTTCAAAAATACATTGTTGTTAGTCTGTTTCCTGCTTTGATTTCTAATAAATTATTTAAAAGATGAGACGTGTTTACATTATTTTTCTACTTCGAAATAAATGTCATTTTTGATTTCCCAATAAAAATAACTAAAAATCATACCCATATATTGAGGAATCATTATGATAAAACACCCCAAAGAGCATGACAGAAAGATAAAATATTAAATCGGTATGATTTTTACAAAATAACATTTATTGACTGCAATAAAATTCCACATATTTAACATCTGCTCATTATATTAATAACATCCAAACTAGCAATATCTAGATGTTTTGCTTATTTATATTTTGCAACTCACTAACTAGTTTTAATCAATCGTTTCAGACTGGTTTAACAAAACAATATCTCCCAGCAAATCTCCTTTCAACATCATCTTAAATGCCAAAATTATGTTTTCTCCGAAAACAGAGACGTCTCCAAAATGGATATGACCATCTCCGTGTGAAAAATATCATTCGCTATCTACACTGTTTGTCTTGGTGCGAAATTGCAAAGAGGAGCGATAGGACAATTCATTGCCATCCTCAAACAATGCACATCGCAAGAAAAAAGCTTCCAATGTTACCAGGCCCTTAGCTTGTTAAGCCACATTACAGCACACACGAACGCTGCTAGCTTTTTAATGCTTTAAAATAACCATAAAACGCAACCTATGTGGTAAACTGCTATTTGTTTAAATATAACCGCGACCTCATGGGACAGTCCCCGAGCCGAGATTCAAATCGCGACACACTACCTCAACACATCGATAAACAGTCGCTAAATTTATGACATTTTAAGCGTCTGATGACGCGTCATAGTTAAAATAATTTATTCAAAATAGATCATACATTTCAACACATGGCCTAGCTTACTGCGAAAAAGTGCTTTGCATCAACAAGTTGTAACTTGTCAATTACTTTGAAAAAAAAAGACCTATTATAAAGAAGATATTCCGTTTTGCTTATGGATAACATGATATTAAATTATGCTCTCATTAGACCAACGGATTTATATCTTCTCATGGGTAAGTTGTATTTACGAGTTCATTCAGGAATACGTAAAAACGATCGACCGATGTGAAACGCACAAAATCACCTAAAAATTGATTTCTTGTCTAGATGGAAGTATAAAAATTTCGAGAAATTTGTTTTTATGACCTAGAAAATATGATTATTGATAATTAAAAATGTTATTAGGTATGCGGGTTTGTTCGAAAGGCACGTGACTTTTAGAGAATCGTGTTATGCTGGTAAAAGTGATTAGAAATTACACATTTATAAATTTAGATTGGTGCAAATGTTTTCGGGTCAACCGAGTGCAATTGTCGTCATGACGGTGAAGAACCAACGTCGGCTTGATACACCATTGTGAATTCACATTTTGATTATAACATAACCTTTGGCATCTGTTGAATGGCGTTTCGAATCAACAAAGGCAACGACAATTTGTTTTCATGCAGTTAGGCCCCTTTCATTAGAAATAAATTACACAAATTCTATGAAACGACGTGTGAGTCAGTGGCAACCACGCGAAAGACGTTAATTAACTTCACGGGAAAGGGCGTTTTACAATGTTGACGCGTATGAAAGTTTTGTAGTGGATGTAGGAATAGGACAGTAGAAATGTAGTGATTAATTCGGCAAAGAACGTTCATTTGACGTTGGTATGTACAGAGACACGAAGAAAACGTTTAGATGAACCACAATAAGAATGCCCAATCGATATTACGTCCAAAGGTGACGTGGGACCATAGTTGTCGAATGGAAAAGATGAAATGAATGAACGTGTCAGCCACTTTGTCAACCGGGCTTCTTCGAACGCAACAGTCATCCCGGTCATGCAAAAATGTCAACCCGAACCACTATGTAAACCAACCGCGATAATGTGTGTCAACCCTTAATCAACATGCCAACCGAACTGTGACTAGTCGTCAACCTGTGTGTTACATAAACATGGACTGAAAACGAAAATATATATATATATATATTTAAAAAAAACTTTCATTCACTCTTATTAATGTGTTTCTTTTTTACGATAGTTAAATATATCAGATACGTTTCCGAGAACCATTTACATAATTACAGAAAACATTCAATATCTTAAATGTTAATTTCACTAATTTGTCATTTAATCATTCTTCGATCATTATTTAAGAATTATGAAATAGTAAACAAGTTGTTTATGATACAAGCGTTTTAAAATATATTTTTACTGGAATAATACGGGTCTTATTGGTGTTGTAACTTAACATCATGCGATATAGCACTTCGACCATTCTTCTAATAATTAGATGTTTGTTCGACATTTCAACGAAATTCAATAATGTCGTAATTGTGAAATAGAAGTGTTCCTATATAACCAGTAAGTAATTATTGTACTTTGGATGCCGTATCAAACGCGACAACAAACGAAAACAATCCCTTTAGTTATCAAATTTTATCCTATACAAACCTTAATATGTTTTTCCAAAATGCCACATGTCATATTATGACTTCACAAATAACTGTAATTTATTCAATACATTTGTCACTTTAATGTTAGTTGATAATATAAGATACTTCGACAGGGAGGTTGTGGATATTTGGAAAAGCAAGAATGAGAGCCAATAGAATGACAAACAAGGTAAAACTTTAGTTATCGAGGTTATTTGTCAGCGAATGAAATAAGATATAAGTCTATCTAATGAATTTCAAAACACAAACAATAAACAAATATATAGGCATATCTAGGCGGTCATTTCCAAAACATATCCAAATCAGGCCAATAAACATGGACTGTTTTGCGAGCAACCCATATAAGGCATTCGTTATGCTGTTTGACCATGTATAAAACATCCACAGTCATCTCGCTTGGATTATACAGGTACGTATAGATCTTATTTTAACAATAGAATTGCGTTTCATTTATTGACCATATATTCCATGCATGTCTGCTGTTTAACCTAGTATATATCAGCTGTTTTTTTATCAGGTGACCTGAATATTCCACCAGTTTATGAATGGAATTTTTTAAAAACACAATGCTCAGTCACAAAATCTCTCAGCAATAATATATATCGAGTTATGAACTCAAATCTAAACCCACCCACGAACATTTTGTCCCACCAGGCGCTTCATATTTTGACCAGTCTAGTAAATTATATTTGTGAACTTGTGCGCTTGATAGGTTATAGATACACTGTGATCAAAATAAAATAAGCAATCGATAAACCATGCAATGGTTGGAAATTTAGTTGGATATCCAATGAATTGGTATATAATTTTACAGCTTTCCTCAATGGACAAAAATACAAATATATAGGGGATATAAGTTGAAGGTTAATGGCCTATAACGTTGTATAAGGCTCAAAATGCTTTCACTTACGCAAATCGATGCTGAGTTGATGTTTCATATTCTGATAAACTCAACTTTACTTTCAAATTGACCTCTGATATCCTGTTTTATGCATTTTTCCTTTTTTTTCCACAAGAACAGACTGATACAACATGTATGAAAAGATTCCGAAGAATAACATATCATCTGTATACTTGCGAAAAATGATAATCCAACGAAATTCCACCAAACAACGATTTATTTAATTTTAAAGAATATCAAGCCTACAATAGTTTTGTCAATTGATATTAAAAGGTGAATATAGACGAAGGCTAGTGTATATTTAACTTAAATTATAACCATTAAAATCTTTTATCAATGCCTGTTTATTTAATCGATATTGTATCAATAAAATGTCAATGTACATAACTTCAAATAAAGGACATACCCGACTGGTCAAAAAGTGAAGCGCCCCGTGGTAAATAATGTGTGCATATATATTAAGATTGGGAGAAATATGCTGCCAATTATTACTATTTGAACAATACACTGTGTTTTCAAAAGGATAATTTATAAACTGGTCGAATGTAAAGATCAAATGATAAATAATCGCGGAAATATACCCTGGCAAACACACTACATATGTAAAATATATGGTCAATTAATGAAGCGCATGTCTATTATTATTTGGGACACTTAGGCGAAATTTATTCTTTGCGCTCATCTATTGAACATAGATTATAAAGAGATTAATATGATCTTCACAGAATAAGAATACTTTTGTTGTATTTCAAGCAGTATAATCTCTATACTCCTAATTTAACACTAAAGGAGCGTTCACACGAAACACTCACAAAAAGCTCGAAAGCGTGTTTGTTATGTTTTTATACCAATTTTACTTGAAGTAAAAAATCGCATAATTGAAAAAAAAAGGCTTTTTTTCTTCAAGTGAAATTGGTATAATAACATTACAGTTTTGGGTGAACGCGCCTTTATTTCTATAGAAATCTAATGAAATCGGAGGAAATAACAGTAACTGTCATGATATTTCAAGGAGTCTATATTAAAAGTCACGCGATCGACAAGACCCCGAGCGATATCGAAAGATGGTGTAAATTTTTTAAATAGTGTGAACATTTTAATCGACGTATTCAATTTTGCTCGAGCATAGACATATCGTTTGAACAATGTCGTTTGCACGAGGGGCGAATGTTCAATCGGCATCTCCACGTTAATTCTAGTCCGGAAAGTTCAATATAGTATCAATAGAGTATCAAGTCGACTTCATGATCATGTTAAAAAAGTGACATTTTCCTCAATTTAAACACAGGCGCGGACGCAGTTGACGATTCATCGAGTTCTCAAGACGGACCGATTGGACCTGGATCGCAATCAACAAATACCGAAAATGCGGACCAAGAAGGAAATATAAATCTACCACCAGGAGAGGCTATATAAACTCCATAGAAGGCGATGCATGATGACCTTTTTGAAGAAAAAAAAACGATGATATCAAACAATTCATAAATCATTATAAGCGTTAACTATTTCAAAAACAGAGGACGTTGTGAGTCGGAACTAAAAGAAAAAATGGCAGATTTGGAATTGATAAAGGTGAAGAACTATTCAACTTAAAATGAAATGAAAAAATGAACCAATATAATGTTGATATAAACCATTTGTATAGAAACCACAAGAATAAAAATGTTTGTTTATTGTTTTTATTAAAAGAATGCTTAATTATCATAATTATGTTTACTATTTAGACGTTTTTGTTTTTCTTTAATTGAAAAATGTAGTTTTTTGTAACTTTTACGTTATCCAGTTGAACACATCTTTGGACAAATAAACTCATTCGCTTGTTCAGTAGATTTATTGTTTTATAAGTAATGCTTTTATGTTGACTGATGTTCTACGATGCAAATATTCAAGAAAATGATACAGATAACTTAAATTAGCTTTATCAATATCAATTCAAAAGAAGAAACCGACTTCTAATAATTACTATTAACTTGACAAGTCAAAACACATTGCTTTAATGGAAATTATCGTCATTGCCCTGTAGCTAAGCAATTAAATATAAATTCTTGATCTTAACTATTTGCCTAATAGCAATATGTTCTTTCAATATCCTCCATTGAAAATGCTTTAAACCAGGAATGTTTCACATAGATCTACCCTCGCTTGCCAATTATATATACCAATTGACTCTTCATTAAATCGATGAACGTTGGACGATGCTTGGACAAGAATGTACATGTGTTCTAAGTTTGCGGCGATTGAAGACTATCTGCTTTGTTGCCGTGTTCTTCTCCATTGACCTCTAGATTGACGTCTCCTTGATTCAGCACCGTTGAACTATTTGGCATAGTTGTTACTACAATATTTGAGCCGTTCGGCTGTGATATTTCTGAAAGTATGTTGATATCTAAGCGTGTTGAAGGTGGTTGGCTTCGTATGGTTGGAAAATGCAGGTTGTGGTGATGATGATGATGTTGGTGTCCGCCGAGGAAAAGATTCGGGCCTCTTCGGCGATTTCTGAAATTTGTCATGATAGGTAAAAGTATGCAGGGGTCCAGCATAGACACGATTTGATACGACAGATAGGTTCACTCATCGGGCTTGACGAGCATATTCACATGATTTCAAATCATTTTTAAAACAGTGAGAGGAAGAGAGACAGTGAAAGGAAGATAGACATAGAGAGGTAGAGTGAGAAAAACGAGAGAGAGAGAGAGAGAGAGGGAGAGAGAGAGAGAGAGAAAGCAAAAGAGCAGAGGATATAGATAGGGTGGGAGTGGGGTGGCTAAAGGAATCTGTCTTGGCGTCACTTTGCATGAAACACAATTTAAAGAGTTGAGGGTAGTTTTATATTTAAGATTAGGAGAAAAATAATGAATTAATGCACTCGTGTAAGTAAGGAAATATTTAGCAATTTACATTTATATATATAAAAACAGCTACATACTTGATATTAGAAAAATAGCTGTTTTTTTTTACTAAAAGTGCCAAACGATATTTTATGCTTAATGCTATCTTTTAAATCCAAATACATAGACACAAACCTGCGCCGCAATTGATGGTTATAATACCGACTGTTATCCCAGCACACACACCCATAGCATCCACAATCGCCGGAGTCGTTTTCGCAGAGGAAGCAGCACAACATGCATCTCATCAGGCCCTGTAAGGAGAATTAAGAATATCTTCGAATAGATCAATGAAAGCGCTGTTTTATTATTTATTATTTCATATACATTGTATAAAAAGGTATCACGTTTATAAAGGGCAGCATGACAAGCTATAATGAAGGGCACCCCACGACCCATTTTTCAAAAAGTGGTTAAATCAACTTAAAACAACTTTTTGAAGACGAATAACAACAAAATATTCTTTGTTGGACATGATTGTTTTGCAAAAAGGTGTTCCTTTTTTCCAAGCCAGCTGAGCTGTTCCTCCTTTTCTAGCCAGCTAGGAGCAGGAAAGGAACACCTTTTGCAAAAATTAAATTGTTGAATAAAATTAAATGACCTATTGTGAAAAACGAATAGCTGGTTATAAGACAATTGCAAGCAATTACAATTAATTTGCAATTAATTATTTTCATAAATTATCAAAAACAAAGAAATTTATCAAAAAAGGTGTTCCTCAAACTGCCAAAATCTCCAAGCTAGGAAGAATTTCCTCAAAATCTCCAAGCCAGCTGAGATTTGGTGGGGAACACCTTTTTTGAGGAACAGCTCGTGGGGTACTCTTCTGTAATCCCATATATACTTAGAAACGTCGAGCCATGCACTTTGGAACCGGTGTTCTATAGCGGTTTTTGCATAAATGCGTCGAATGGTCGTCATTCATATATCAACATTTGTTCATCATTTTGCACAATGTACTCTTTAAGTAGCGAAATACTTGTAGTTAACAGAGGACAGCATGACAAGCTCCATTGACACCGCACGTTAGCAGGACCTCTTTATCACATATATTAGGATCGTTTACGTTTGATACGTCATTAGGATGTTAGAGCTTGCCGACCTTTGTCTCAAAGCTGTCAGCGTCTTAGCATACCATTCGATATGGTTGAGATCTCACGATGGATGATTTATAAGAATAAAAATATGAAATTTGTTTACTCACGACACATCGATGGAGACAG
>LQRL01079768.1:809-16004 GCA_001703475.1 Hydroides elegans | reverse complement strand
TTCTGGTTTTCAGACCCCAAGGTCACTAAAAGTCCAAAAATCACCTGGAAGTTTAACCGATTTTTAATATTTTTGCGGTTTTATTACCCATAATGAATGGACTATCGAAACAAATTTAGGCAAGCATGATTTGAGATGGTCAACTTTTTTCCCCCACTTTGCGCTCCCCAGGCAGGTGCGCATACGTTCCTCTAATTTTAGGCAATATAATCTCGCTACAATCTCGAATGTTGAACAAATATCTATATTAATATTCGTATATTTATGAATACCAGTGCCAATTGAATGCGAAAAATGTGATATTTTGTCTTATAATATGAAAAAAAATTGGGTGAGTTGTCCAAAAATTTGGGTGAGTCGTCCAATAAACTTGGGTGAGTTGACCAAAAACTTGGGTGAGTTATCCAAGAATTTGGGTGAGATGACCAATTTTTATTTGGGTGAGTTAGTTTTTGGGTAAGTTGTCTTGATACCATTGTCAATTTACGGATGTTTAGGTTTGTGGCGTACAATCAATTGTTTTAAACAAGTTGGATGCAAAAACTCATGATTGTTTTATATTGCATGATTATCATTATTTTTTTCAAATTTATTTGAATAAATGTTCAAACATTACTTAACAGAAAAATGCATAAAACACAATACCAATATCTATTCAAAGTTCATTTTTCAAATGTATGAGTTTAATTTAAGCATGTTTTGCACTCGATTAACAATCAGTAAATGCAGCCATTTATGACGTCATAATAGGCACATCACTTCAACTTATTAACTACGTCACAAATTATATTCAATTTCCCATAACTACATCAAATATGTTATCAGATATAAGTAAGTTTACTTTTATGTTATTGAAAAATAAATAAAATATAAGCCTAATGGTTAGTTTTTCTTTATAAGAAATGGTAAAAATAGTTGATTATGATTTCATTTACCACTATCACCTATACAACCTATACAATAGCAAGTAATTAAATAAGATAATGTGTGTTATCATTGAAAATATGAGACAATGATAAATTGTACATGTGCCATATCATATGATGATTCTGAGTTTAGATCTATATAAAAAATGATTTAGTTTGATTTAGAGTAATAAACTTATATAGATCGCAAAGAAGTAAATGTAAACTGGAGAAGAATTTTAGTATTAATCGTTATTACAAATCACTTTTCCCATAAACTGGACCAAATAAATGTAATAACTTTAGGGTGTTATGTGAGTTACAGTAAATATATCTCCTACATGGGTCAATAAATGCATTTTGATCTACTTATAAGTGCTGGATCCTCAGGGCTAATTATGTTATAGATTTCTGAGTAAAGCTGGATCAATGATTGCTAACAATGCATTTATTTGAGCGCTCATACATAGTCTACAACACATTTTGATCAATAAGTATTCTTGTAACTACGGGGACGAAGACTACCCAAACCCTATTTATACAACGGTGTATAACTGTGATCTCATGGAATGTTTTTGAATGTTTAGGGTATATTACAACATTTTAACATATAATATTAATAATTTGATATTTCATGTTACGGTATTAGTTGTTCATTAAACGTGTCTTTAATTAATCACATTTCTCACATAAATATTATATATGACTCAATTGCAGCAGCATAACTCCGTTGTATTTTGTCAGATAAAGAGCCGTTAACCGCAAACAACCGTTGTGACCTCTCGCCCGTGCCACACTTTTGTTAAATCAAAGACGGGATTTCACTCACAGCCGGTGCAAGTATAACTGCGTGCGGGACCTACACATTTGAAAGGATATTTTAGTGAATAATAATTATTTTAAAAAATAATAATCTGGAATAATGTCGTACCCACCACCACAAGGCCAGCCTATGGGAGGTAGGTAATTCGCATTTAAAAAAAAATGATATGTCTTCAAATTTATCTTTGGATCGATTAACGTAAATCCGTATGGAATTTGTACATATATAAAATTGATGACACGAAGTAAAAAAAGTGTGTATAAATTAACTGTGAAAACTGGAACGCAAATTACTACCAACGCAATAAAAAAACGTATTTTATGCATTTAATATGAGACTTAACTTATAAGCATGTATAAAACTTTGCATGAAGTACTGGATCCTTTAAGGACTTTAAGAAACATATATAAATAATTTAGTATATATACTGAGAGAGAGAGAGAGAGAGAGAGCGAGAGAGAGAGAGAGAGAATATAAAAGAGCGAGGGGAAGAGGTATTGGAGAAAATGAGTAGATGTATATATAATTATATAAATAAATTTGACATTCAGGTCCCGGCGGATATCCCCCTCAAGGCGGCCAACCTCCGCAGCAAAGTAAGTTAAAAGCATGATATAATTCTAATGTTATACGCCCCTGTTGATGAACAACAAAGGTTGATGTTTATAACAAAAGTTTTATTGAATATACTTGCATTTTCTAAAAATAAATAAAAATAAACACTTGATGGTATCGATTAAAAGCAAGAATGACTGTGAAAGGCGGCTTTTAATTAGCATTTATGTACATGAATAAGGCTAATTATAAACACAGAAGAGTTTTACTCATCATATCACAACCAGTAAACAGATCACAACCAACATAAACGCAATCTTGCTTAATCCAGGATGGCAGCCCGGACAGGGAGGCCCGGCGCAGTTCAGCGACGTCCCCGCCCAGCCGATCGCCGATGACCCCAACGCCCAACCGGGCGCCCCTCCGCCAATGAGCGGGTTGCCCCAGCTGCAGGGATATGGCCAGCTGGCGGCCGGGCAGAGTGAGCGAGTCCTCTTAGCACACAGCCAAACTGGCTGTTCGTTTGTCTGTCTGTTTACATTTCAGGTAGCTCTTCTTCATCTTTTCACTTTTTACTTTGTTTGAAATAGACCATGAACAGAAAAAAAATCTTGGGACTTTGCATCTCTGATGCGTATATATTTGACTGACTATTATGAGCACATAAATTTGGACAAATTTAACCAAAAAATCTAAGTAAAAGCTCATCGATTTTCAAAATCGAAACGCTATGATTTTTGTTTTTACTGTAACTTTTACAGAAATCTAAACATGACCATATGAAAAGTTTGCCTTATTTTATACTTTGCAATATATTCATATCAGCATATTTCTATACGTTTTGTGTCATTTTCCAGTGGCGCCCCTGCCGCCCCCACCCGCACCCACGGGACCAAGCGGAGACCCACCTCTCATGGAGTTCGACAAGTGAGTATTGCTTCTGTTTTATTTTCCCTTCTCTTGTTGTCATATGATTTACGTATGATCTAATCTCTTAATTCATTTTTGCTCTTTTCTACAATTTCTGTGGAAAACACATTTTTGCAGTCAGAAAACGAATATCCACGTAATTATCCACAAGATCACTGATTACACACAATTATATATTTGTTTAATCGATCACCCCATAATCAATATATTTCGCAAGTATTAACATGAATATCTATAAAAAAAAACAGAGTTGCGGAACTGTCGCAAGAGGAGTGCCGCGATGCGATGATCAACTTCGTGTCGGAGAACTGTTGCTATGGCAGCACGCCCGCCAAAGAACACGAGATCAAGAGCATCCAGGCCTCCACCGCCCTCCACGTTAGTGCACCGATTAATTTATACAAGATTAAAAACAGCTAATCAATCAACAAACAAAAATTGTTTATGCATGCTTATATAATATGTGTTTGAATCCGAACGCAAAATGCCATGGGATCGAATACATCCACAACACCTGCGGCTAATGGATGGATTCGATCCGTCACGTTTTGCCTTTATTCTTGTACAACAGTTCCCCACGCTACCCATTGCACCACGGAGGACCACTCATATCAACATATTAATTTGAGAAATATTCAAATTTAAAGGATCAACTTAATTCGTTTACCTTTACAAGATTATTTTCTAGAAACTTAAATCCAGTCTATATCATTATAGATATGATACCAAAGTTAAGTCTAAATCATTATCGAGTTACTTAAGAAGAAACATGAACAGGGATCATCGGTTTGATATCAAATGGATTATGTATGCCCATTGACTTCTTGCAGTACATCTTGGAGTCGTTCTGCGAGAAGCGTGAGACGGGCTACAAGAACACGCCCTTTTGCGGCCAGCACATCGATGGACCCCAGAACGGCCAGGCGCCCCCGCCCTGGGCCATCCCGTGTGAGCCCAACGGTCTCTTCAACACGCACAAGAAGCACATCAAGGTGCCGCATACGTCCATCGTCAAGGTGAGAAAACAGCCATTTTTATTATATTTTCCACATGCAATAAACCATAAATGAGGCAACACCAAAAAGGCTCCATAATCGATTATCCTTGACATGACAGTAAAACTAAGAAGTCGACTAAAAATAACCAATCAGAGGGCCCCGAAAAAGTGAACATTTCTAAACAAACATAGAGTCTACGTTTTCATGACCAAATATTTCTATATAGTCTATATGCACAAGTTCCAAATATTCTTGTCATTCCCTCAGCCGTGCCACCACTGTGGCGCCAAGGGCTACAACCGGTGCTACCGGTGCCGCGGGCGTGGGCAGGTGCGATGTGGCGCGTGCGGGGGTGACGGGCGCACGTGGGATACGGACCACGAGGGCCACAGGTACCAGAGGAGCTGCTACTCGTGTGGGGCCGATGGCTGGAGGAGGTATGACATATGAACAGTTGTGTACATTTTAAATATACATTTACTTTCATTTAACAGTAAAAGTCTTATGTAAAAGAATATAAGTTTTATGGCTCATATGGAGTACATACTTTATGTAAATTCGTTATAATATATAGAATCTAATTTACATAGATCTATTGTCATTTTTAATTTCCTTCGTTCTGGCCTTCCATTTTTTTTCTCAAACACAAGATATAGAATTCTATCTAAAAAATCATTTATGGACCTCTTTTAAATCCTTTGTGATATATGGCCATTTTCAAGTCGGCGACAGTCGCCGACTTAAAATCACACGTAGAGTGAGAAATCAGTTTACCGTTAAATTTTGACGAAGTTTTCTAAACAAACGTTTATATAAAATATAATTGTTTGATATTTTACATATATTTCTTTATCGTAAGGTAGGTTATTCAATTGACCATCGATTGGTCAAAGAATATTACCTAATGTTAAGCGGAAATATTTAATTGAAATTTTCAAAGTAAACAGGTGACATTCTAATGCTGGATTCAGTTTACCGACACTTTTACTATATATAACAATTCAGTCCGCTGTATGAGTTAATTATACTCTTTCTGGTCTTTTTTTTAAACTGTTTATGCTTCAAAACGGATTTTAATTGATTTAAATTTATTTCATATCCATTTTGTCTATTTTGTACTACGGTCTACATTTGTACATGCATGGATGGACCCTTTGAAAATTGGGTTTGACTGTAATCGTCACATAACGGGATAAGTTATGAAGAGTAACATTATTGCTTTGAGAACCTAAACAGAACTAGAGTCTATGCCTTTTGAACCTATAATTTCATTGAATAATCCAAGTCTTATTATATCTTTAGAATTCTTTTGTGATAGCCATCATTAATAGAGCCAGTAATGTATAAGTAGCATAAGTACTGTATAAGTAGTAGGTATAAGTTGGAATAGGCATAAGTATGTTAGAATTTGACTGACAACCAGTAGAAAATGCCATTTATCATAAACATCAGTCAAAACATAGATGAATCAACAATGAAAAAGTGTTGCCATGGCTTGCAATACTGAAACACGTTCTAAAGGTTTATTAACACTGAGATATTATAGTAGTAGAGATTTAGTTTTACAAAGAATGAGGTTCATATGGTCAATGTGTATGAATATCAGATTTTGCAATAAACTTTGTTCAAATCAAATGACGATATACTTTGTTATTCTATATTTATATATAAGTGGCGGTAAACTGATCCTTACATTAACAGTTCATTCATTTCGATTGAAAAAATATTAAAATTATTTTTGCTAATATTTGCAATATAACACAACTATATGCAATTTGTAAATGAACAACCTACCCACTGCTCAATTTCTGTCTTTATAATGATTCTAATAACGATTTTATAAGAAGTGATTTCGTTGAAATCGTGATAAGTTAACGGTAAACTGATTCCAGGCTCTATGATTTAAGTGTTACCCTCAACCATAGCCTAGCAACAGTGTAAGTAAATTCTTGTACAAATGCGCATGTCTCGATGCAGGTGCTACACGTGTGGCGGAGACGGACGAATCACGTGCACGACATGTGACGGATATTGCAGCCTAGAGGTCTACGTCGAGATGGTCGTCACTTTGTAAGTTTTGGGCAACCGCTTATTAATCACCAGTTTATAACAACTCTTACATATAAAAATATATCTGTTTACGGTAAACCACAAAGTCCATAGATAGACTCTATATCAAAGAAAAAAAAAGAATCCATAAACGATCAAAACAGCAATATCTTTATGCACGAGTTAAACTCTAAACTGCATATAAAATGCTTACATTGCTTATATAGTGCTTATATTGTATTTATGGTTTCATAAATATGCATATAAAATGCTTATGTTGCATATATAGTGCTTATATTGCATTTATGTTTTCATACACAGTTTGTCCCATTTCAGCATATATAATATAAACCACCCTGAAGTTCTGATTCCATTTTGTCCCATTTGCAGCATAAACCACTCTGAGGACTTTATCAGCGAGGAGACGGACATGCCCGATGAACTCGTGCGCAAGGTCAGCGGCACCGTCGCCTTCGAGCAGACGCTGCCTCAGGTGAGGGGGTCTCTAGATTTGAATATCTAGAGGAGAGAACAGATAATTTCCGCTTATTCTTTAACTGTTCACCGTTGTTTTATATTGAATTTTAAGGATGAGGTTAAAGAAACGGCGGAGTATATGGACTCAGTCCGACAGTATGACAAAATCTAGGACAAAATTCAGAATAAATCGTATGTACTGCATGAAGGTTGTTAAAATCGAATTAAATGAAGTCAAAAGCTGATTTCATGCATTTATGTTCATTCAGTAAAAGAGTTTTTGTGAATTATGAAATATTCAATTTATTTTGTTTTTCGTCGTTGTAGGTGTGGCCCATTGCGCACTACCCGATCCAAAAGGTCGCCCAGGCATCGGTGAACATGACCAATTCTCATCGGCAGAAGTGGCCCGCCGAGCGCATGCTTCATCAGGTACGCATCTCTTTCTGGCGAATTCATGATTTTTTGTAGTAAAATCAGAAATTTTGAAATACAATTTCATAATGAAGAAAACGTATATATTGTATTGTCCGAATAATTAATTCTTTCATTAATATATAAAATTAACATTTCAATCAATCCTTTCCATGATTTTTCAGCGTCAAACTCTCAAGGCAGTGCCCGTGACCGAAGTTGCCTGCAAATGGGACGAATGGACCTCGCGGTACTGGGTCTACGGTCGCGAACGCAAGGTCTACTGCTCCGACTACCCGCAGACATGTTGCTGGGGATGCGAGATCCTCTAAATGGGGAGAGGAGAAGGGGCCGGGGCTGATAATGGCCGCCTAGAGGGGGTGTATAGAGGACCGTGTCTTAAGGGACTCAGAAGGGAACATGGGTGGCTTAATGATGCGCCCTTGTCATCCCACCTGATTTGATTATATATAAAGACTTGTTGACCAAAGATTTCTGTGATATCTTATTTTAACACCATGTGTATTTATATTTTTTTTTCTAATGCTCCGGGGTGAGTTGCAATCGCTAGATTAGTCGCTAATATATTTGCACTGAGAATGTAGCTTTATGATCCCTTAATTATTGGGTAAAAACAAAATAGCGATTAATCTATCTTTTTTACAATCATGTCTAAGACATATTCGATAATGTTGCTTTTTGTTTGTTATTGACGAAATACTTGATATTAGCAAAAATAAATATCTACTAAACCTGAGAGCGTGTTTAAATATATATATATTGTCGAAACTGCCCAAACTGTGCGTTTTTAAGTGAGAAACAATATAAAGAAACACCACAATTTTGAGAAATGGAAAGTGCGTGCTGAAATCTTCGGCTAAGGATGCGGTCGGACACTTGCTTTCGCTGCACAATTCGAAGAAAATATAGTATAATTTACACCATAATTTGAAGTCATGTAGGACGGAAATATATATATTTTAAGCAAAATATTTGCCGCGATTCAAAATATTCACTCAAATGGCGACAAATCTGTCATGGAAAATTTTGGTCCAATACGACCAAGTGACAGTTATTATTAACGCCACATTACATTTTCACAAAAATGCCTAATCCAGAAGATTGCTCCATATTTGTCAATGGTATTGATCGCCAACAGCGTATCCACAACAAGGATCATGACGTCACAAAGAAAATTGTTCCAATAAAGCCTTTTACTCTGAAATGACCCAGCATTTATTTGTTTTACTTTATTTCGTCACAAATCGTCTTCATTTCTTGAGGCCATACGTATTGACTCTCTGGGTCATTTATGCAATTTAGAAGTCTTGTAAATGGACCTTTATCTATGGAAGAATTTCTAATATCTCATGATTTGTAAAGCCTAAATTTGCACCGATGACCAAATAAACAGAAATATATTACTTAAATATAGCTTATCGTAATTTGTGGGGATATCTATTTCTTTCCACACTGACATAAAGTGGAATTATATATGCTTTATATTTATAGTATACTAGACCTATCATAATCTCATCAGTAATTGTTGGGGAAAAAATGCGAAAAGAAAGGTTTTGTGGCATAAATCATTTATTAATATCAAGGGGTCTCTTGATGTTTTTCTTACACAAATAATAAATAAGAATATACGTTTTCAACAAATAGGGTTTCCAACACACAAAAAATATATATATTTTCAATAACACAAAATAAAAGCAAGCAACTGCATTTTAATGGCATATAACTATAATGCAAATGGCTTCAATGACATTTATTTGACTGAACACCGAAACAACGCAAGTGCAAATTAAATCTCATATGTACGTTTTTCGTAGGCCTACGTCTTTTATCGAGGTCTAGACTAATCGATTTTGGTCATCAATAAGCACATCATGATCAAATCTACAACACATTTTTACAATTCTCTTCTTACAGACCATATTATTTCATTACCTAGACAACGACTCGATTTAATGGGACAGTAAACACGAAATTTGGCATTCCATACTAATTTTAATTATGTTCTTTTCAAAGCAAAATTTTGAAATTTTGTCTGCTTATAGGTGTATATGTTTAGCATATAATCTTTGAATGCTATGCAATTTTAATATCCAAGATATGAGCTATGACAGTATCGAATTACATGGGGTAGTCAAATCAGTGACCTGGGATAATGGGACAAGACGTTCAATATGTTAAACGTATGATAGTATGATAATAACATTATACTAAGTGCATTGAATAGATAAATATTAACACACGCTTATTAATTTCACACATGATGAGTAAAACTCTCTAAACTTTTACATATGTTTTGACTTGTTTTGTATTTTTCATAGCGTTTATAAATAGTCAAAAATTATGTTTTATCAACACAAGTCCTTTGATATTTGATAGTAAATAGCATATCATTTCAGGAATAGAATTCAAGTCCAGGTTTTCTTTGGTATATTCATCCAGCACCTGTCTGTTATGTCGGGGCACGATAAAATACGCTCGGCTTGTCTTAATTAAAATAAGTCCATTGATTCTTCATTAAATTGCAGTGCATTATTAAGACTATTCTTCATGACATAATGCAAATACATGTTTTTGAGTTTGACAATGATAAGACACAAATAAAGGTCACAACAAAAGGTTCTCAACTTGTCTAAATATCCTAAAAATAATATCGTTATAAAACACTGTTTGAAATGTATTTAAATAATATTAATTCATCTCGCTTTACTTTACAAAAGACACAAATTCCATCAAAGGTAGATGCAGTCATATTAAAGACTATGTAACTTGATGCATAAAGGCTCATGAAGAAAATAAACTAAGTGTAGAAAGTGAGAAATCCAAAAGGTTTGGGTAGAGAAGTGTACCATTAAAGTAAAATTAACAAAAAATATTTGTTATATGGGTAATTTGGGAAAAGAACAGGTTTCAGTCTTAAAGCTCGATTATCAAAACTGTCTGTTAACTTTCCCTCTTTCATTGATAGCATTTACCAATACATTTATAGCGATGATATACGTTCATTTGTGTACAATGGTAACTGTCCCATTATCCCAGGTCTGACATAATCACTACCCCAATTCATAAATCCATCAGAATCTTATCAATTATTCATATTATCTAAATCTTAATATTATAACCCTATTGTATACATACACACCTATAATATATCACAAATTTGTGAATTTTTGTATTGGAAAAGTGTCAAAAGAGTTTACATGATTTCGGATTTTCACATTTTCTGTCCCATTAAATCGAGTCGTTTTCTATGTTAAAATAAAGCCATAAATCGCATATTCTTATTCTTTTGAACACATTCAATCACAAATAAACATCGACTGCTACAAGCAATGCTATCAGACTAAACACTATAAATTATGTCAATAAAGCTCGACAATACGGATAGTTCTAGACATAACAGCATGATTATCATCGACACGTTCGCCGCTTTTATTTGTGTGTTTTTTTTTCTTTCAATATCTTGAATGAACAAAAGTGTAGTTACTCATGACTTAATTGAACACGGATAGCCCGAACCGTTATGTACACAAATCTTGGCAGCTCACAACCGATCGTATCCACAGTATCTCTATCATCGCCGTCCCTGTTTAACCGTCCCTTCATGGCTGCTGCCTTCTACCATCCCTGTTGTTACCACAGTCTCTTACCACCCTTTCATGGCGACTGGTCTTGAAGGTAGTGGTGCGTGACGGCGGCGTGGCGGTAGAGGCGAGCGAGCATGTCGAGTGTCAGTCGCTGGATCGACTCCACCTGGTGGCGAGGGCAGTAGTCGTCCTCGCTAGATCTGCAAGAAATAAACGATTGTAAAACATTTAGGAATTACGAGCAAAAAGGGCATATAATACTAAATGGCGGGGCTGTTTCTTTTAATCAAATCTAAGATATGACAGAATAATTCATCTCCTTTCACCATGCATTTTTATCAGAGCAAAAGTCATGAACATTAAGAACTGTCACTAGCGATTTCAACTTAATTAGACAAGTCGACGCTGCTTAATTATCAAACCAATAACCCTTAAAACCTTTAAGCACAACTTCAGACACAACTTGCCTGGCAACGGTGATGATCCTCGGCTCAGGCAGCGTGCCCATCACGTCCTCCACACCGCACACCAAATCCTCCATTTCGCGCTCACTGCTCACGTGATCCGGAAGTTCCGTGTCGTCACAGCCGCAGCCGATCTCGTGTAGCCAATCGAAATCGATCTCCACGCGTGGTGACTGTGCGCTCGTTGATGACTCTCTGGTGGTGGCGTCAATGGGTGCGATACTGTCTTTGCAAGAGGATACTTGTTCTCCTGAACGGGTGCATTCTGAAGAGCTGGATTCTGAAGGGGTACATTGTGAAGCTATGGATTCAGGTTGGCTCGATTGCGAAGGGTTTGACTGCGAAGAAGTGGATTGCGATTGCTCTGACCAAGAGGCCGTAGCTGACGTGGAAGCACAGGGTGGCGGTGATAGCTGCTGAGATTGACTAGAACTACTCGAGGCGGCGGTTTGCTGCGATGAACTGGAAGCGGTGGCTGTTGGACGGATGGTGGTCAGGCCGGCGGGAGGATGTGCACGCAAGGCTTCGATCAGCTCCTTGATCAGAGCATCTCTACAATCAAATTTATGGTAGATTTTAGTACTTTAGTAACCGTATTCTAAGTGTGAATTACGCCCTCTTACTCCTTAAACACAACTAACCAGAAAACTACTAGAAAGTAAGACAACGACGAACAACTTTTGTATATATGTGAGGAGTGAACATACCTTAATCTTCTTCAGCAAACGCAAAAACATTACTATTATTTATAGAAATATCTATTGATTATCAAACTAACTTTTGTGTGTCGTGTGGAAACGAGGCGACGGGAGCGGAGAGGTCTGCGCGACGGAGAGTGGCGAAGTAGGTTTTTAATTGTTTCAACTGCTCCTCGCGACAAGCCACGCATTCGGAAACACTCTGCAACAAAATAGAGCGAACAGTGTACTACAAATTAGGAAATAATGTTGAGATCAAATATTATTCTTAATAAATGCAAAATATCATGAATATGTGAGTATGGAGAATTTTACACTTCAAAATATATGGATTGCCTAAAAAGGCTTAATTGCAGGTTCCCAGGTACGCGATTAAGGAAATTCGTTTGGATTTTTTTTTGATTGTCAGTGGATTCGAACCTGGGCTAAAACCGACAAATGCTGGACTCACCTGATCCGAGTCGTCCTTCGGTCGCTCAAATGCATAAATGGCTTTGATGAGGCGGTACTGATGTGGTGTGAATAGTGACTTAAATGGGTCCGTTGTGGAGAAGAAATCCAAATCGATGTCGAGCACATAAGGTTTCTCGCTGAGGCGGCTGAGCAATGTTAGCCACTCGGGCGAGTGCAGGAAGTGACAAAGGCTAGTGGGCGGGGCATCTCTACCGTGTAATGTCAAAACGCAGTAAGTCGAAAATTTCGAAATTTGAGATAAGCACACCTCAATATCGATCGATATTTCCCCTAAATTATGAGTGCATTTTGGTTCTCATAGCGCTATGCATACCAACGCAACTATGATGGATAAACGCAGTAAATCTTATGTGCATGACCATTTCAAACTTGTTTAATAGGCGATTACTCGAAAGTATCGATTTCGTACTTACTGCGTTTTGACATTACACGGTAGATCTGGGTCACCGTCATCATCGGATAATACATCGTCATCTTCCTCATCTTCTTCCTCGCTCACCCACTCACCTATCTCAGCTTCATCTCCCTTTTCAGTCGATCCCCTGTCTTCACCCTCTGCTATATCGCACAAGGACAATATCGATTCCTCGCCCTCACACGAGCTCACTGATTTTACCTCTGTCGTTTTCGGTCTTTTATTTTCAGGCCCACAATGCTGCACTATTGCCACATGTTTGTCATTGTTGTCAATTTTCGAAATATCCCTCTTTATTGCACAGTTAGCGTTGGCAGTGATCGCCGTTGTTTGCGTATGACTGTTTTGCCTGACGATAAGTGGCAGTTGTTTACTAGCGGGCACTTTAAGCAGCTTTCGCCAACTGTTGATGTCAATGACATAGAGAGACAGTGGACGCTTGTCTTCCAAGTTGTCTTCATCGGTGTATAGAGTTTCGCCCACGAAATATGACAGCTTGCTTGTTACCCTGAAGCATGAACAACAACAAATTAGTACCATCGAAATAATGCACTCGTGTATCACAACATACAATTTTTATGTGCGACCTATTTCTCATAAATGCGCTCTTTAATTTATTAGTGTCAAAAGACTATAAATGTTCTAAACATACATGTAGATGCAGTTATTTACCTTATTTTTGATGTATCTTTGTGGCGACCGATGTGAAATTGATAATAGCCATCAGGCATCTGCGACGACCAAGGCGGTTTCACCCACACCACGGTAGAGAAATGACCCGCGAAGACAGCAGGCAAAATCCAATTTTCGATGCTGACGGACCTGTGGGGCAGAAATTATATAATCGATTATACAATCGAAATGTTGTTTTTCCCTCTTCACTAGTATTTGTAAATTGAAATCCAAATGGAGAGTTTGACTACAGGTATACATTTTGAATATAGTTTTATCTGAGC
Organism: Hydroides elegans; assembly: GCA_001703475.1. Taxonomy (NCBI): domain Eukaryota; kingdom Metazoa; phylum Annelida; class Polychaeta; order Sabellida; family Serpulidae; genus Hydroides; species Hydroides elegans. The sequence goes on along the minus strand of LQRL01079768.1, from coordinate 2,241 downwards.
CTTCTTTGTTTATAGTATGTTTATATCTTCAGATCTGATTAGTAAAATATATTCTTTTATTCTTAGCTTTACCAAATTGTTATACAATGTAGTTGCGAATGTAGTCAAAACTCACTCAAACAAACAATGCTTGTTGTAGACGTCCGACGAGAGCAGATCCCTTGGCACCAACAAATCCGGATGCGAATCAAAATGGACGAGAACATTGTCTTTCATCGGAAGAAGCTTACTACCAATGGCTCGATATAACACTGGCAGCGCCTGAAATTTATCAAATCGGAATCATTTAGTGATCTCACTAATATCATATGATGCGTTCATGTTTTTATCATATTTAAGTGTGATCAATCAAAACCAAAACTCCCATCCATGATTCTCGCATAGCACTTGTAACAAGAAAGTATTTTTGAAACATGAAAAGGCCCTGAACGCCGCCCCCCCCCATTCGAAGGGGTATTGACTATCTCGTTTATGCCCATATTTTGGAAAATCACAGCTTTTGGGCATTTTCGGCCAATTTCCGGTGCCTGAAAGTGTGAAAAGGCACATCTACACATCATGACCTTTCATTTGGACCTATTCACATGTCTCTTCGACCAAACCTTAAAAAGATACACCCTGGAAAAGCTCATGAAGATTGTCAACATAAATAAATGAACTCTTAATAGGCTTTTAAAATCGATATTCGAGACTAGAGTCGAACCGAATATTCAATACGATTTTTGTCGCATGAAGATTCATACGCTCGTACACACTAAAAACACTTTCAACATCTAAAACGATTGACATCAATATTCAATGTTTCCTCTGTATGTGACTTGGCCCATAGACACAACGTTTAACTTTAAATTGGCACGAAATTACATACTATCAATTTTGAGCATAATCAATGGGCGATATTATAAGATTAATAGAGAATCACTGAAATGAAGCAATCGGAGTAATCAATTCACCTCATCGTGATTTTCAACAATGTGTGTAGTAAGCTTTGAAGCCATCATACACACATTAGCATAATTTAGGTTTATACAAGATGTTTGTTTCACGGCAACATCAAAAACTGTAAATTTTGGTTTTCACAAAATTGATGTATTCTATCTATCTATCCGTATAGTGCATCCCTCATGATTTGAGTATATTCGCACTTCGGTGCAGGTGCGTCTGAGTGTCAAAACGTTTGTAACAGGAACAGGAACAATGTCACTAAAACAGGTGCATGGTGCAGGATAAAATCGATTAAAAACAGCACGTTGTGTCTATTCTGCGAGGTCCACTCGCTTTAGATCTTGTCTAAAGCTTTCGAGGGATGGTTTCCCGATGAGACCTTTTGGCCGACCGTTCCAGATCCGTATGCCTGAGGGTATGAATGAGTGCATGTATGCTTGCACTCTGGTGTGTGGTTGCAGGTAGCGTATATCATGGCCTCGAGTGT
>LQRL01079757.1:0-17342 GCA_001703475.1 Hydroides elegans | reverse complement strand
GTTTGTCATTTCCAAAGTTAATTTTAGTAAAAACTGACCATCCTGCATATACGCATTGTTGAAGTTCACGGGGGATCCAAGGTCACTGACCTTCTAGTTTGAGAATGAGTGAGTCATATCAACTCTTTAGATGTGAACATGCATATTTTAAATTTGAAACTTGCAGCGGGGTATTGTCTGGCCTTTATGGCATTTTTGGTGTGAGTCTTGTTTATTTGCTGTTGAATTATTATTCATAAATGTGTTTTATGACCCTATCCGCTTGATAATTCTTGTTATAAGAAGATATCAATATCGCATAAGTTAATGTTTATCTTTGTATGAAGACTTATATATTTTTCCAAACGATACAGGAAACGAACCATATCCTCACCAGCTGAAGCCGCGAACCAAGTCAACAAAGCAGTGAATCGCGAAACAGAAAAAGACACGAAACCTCTGATTGATTTTGAACAGCCAACGGCAACTGAAACACGTGATACAGAGTCACCGTACTTTATACAAGAAAATGAAAATGTTGAAGAAAATCCAAATAAAGACTCGACAGGGAAAAGCGAAGGAGGTACCTGTGGTAATAAAGAAGATGCAGATGCTGATATTGAAAAGGTAAGCCTTGATATTTCTAGATATGTATCATTCCCTCATATGCATAATTTAAACAATAACATATCCATGTAATGTTTCATCTTAAAAGGTGCATTCAACAAACAAAATATGCTGTCAACTCAGATAAACTTGTAAGTTACCATATATCAAGTAGAATTATGTTTCCTTAAGGCGTATATTTACTGTTTGAATTATGAGATTGATTGTTTCACCTCAGCTTGTTAATATACAACAAATATTTTGCTTGAAGATTTTGGCAATCCTGCTAATCTGGCACATGAATTAGTTTTATTCTTTAAACACTTCTTACAATCGATATAAAACTATAAAACAGCCGATTGCATCTTCAGATTCAAACTGTTGAGTTCAAGTTTCGAGAAAAAAACACAAGGGTCCAATATCATGCATTATAAAAATACAAGATTATTATTTTTTTCAAAACCAATAAAATTAAAGGAGGCGTTATCAGGCAGTGTGGAGGAAGACCTTTATTCGATGCTTCAGCCAATCACATCTCAGGAACTCAAATCCATGATGCTGACCAATGAAGAGATACTGCTCACCTATTATAACCTGCAGGTCTCTTGGCAAGGCGTCTTATGCATAACGTATATTTTATCTGTTACTAATAACAAAGTTCTTAGTTGTTGTGCTGCTTATTTTATCGGCAGATTCTTATGATATGTGCTATTGAGTTTGCATGGCTTAAACTAATGTATTTCTCATCACTTTGCTCATGGAGGCAGGGATTTATCTACAAAGTACTGAGTGTGCGACAGTGGGCGCATCCCGAATGGTTTTTGTGCGACAATTTCGAAAACTGTGCGACAGTTTAAAAAAAATGTGCGACAGTTTTACATTTTTAAAAGTTCTATGTTTTACTTATAGAAAAAAAAACAATAAAACCTAATATATTTGAATCAGCGATTCCTTTTCAATCTGATTGGTCACTCATTTATACGTGCTAAAAAAAACCAAAAATCGATTAAGTTCTATAGTAACAAACTATGAAATTATTAAAAATGGACCAACAAAATCTAAAACATGTCTAGGATATATAGTCTCTTATACGTATTTTGTCATTCATTACTAACTTTATGTTCATCGTCATACCATCCAGGTACGCACTTTAGCTTGATTTTACTTCTTATATTTGAACTCAATATACGCCTTTCTTTAGCCTGTGTTCACATTTTAAAGGTTACTTCAAACTTGAATTCGTTGTTTATCAGGCTTTTTAGGTTAAGAAGGTCGTTACAAAGTGATGCCAAATCAATTGTAATTAATGCATACTCAAAAATATAAACAGAACAAATCAATTAATCAACTGCAATGCAACCATGGAAACTATGACTGACTACTGAATCAAAATAAGCTCAAATACGGAAAAAAATGGGCACATTTTAAAATATATGTGACACAATGGGCGCATTTCGTCAAAAAACTGTGCGACAGGACGGGCGCATTCGGGCCGAAAGTTGTGCGACATTTGGTATAATTGTGCGACATTTTCCACAGTCGCACAGGTAGATAAATCCCTGTGGAGGTGCAGTCGGGAATTTAGGTTACTTTATTGTGAAACTTAACAATATTTTCATATGTGTGTTATCCTTGCTTTTCTATCTACATGTATTTTATTCGTATGATTTAGTCGTTAATGATTAATATTTTAGTTTATTCAAAATCTAAATATTGATATTAATACTTGTTTCAATTTATGATGCTATGTTTTTTTAAGATTTTTCACAAGGTAATAGTTCAGTTGTTGTTTTGTATTTCCTAATCATGTCTCATTTTCATTGCATTGCATGGTGATTCTTTTTTACCTTAAGAGCTGAATGAAGTTTTGTAACATTTAATAATTTATATTTTTATACCAAGTTTGACATCATTCTTCAATCGATTAATTAATTACAGGTTGAGAATACCAGCTGGCAAATGTTACCAAATTAACATTGCAACATGTCCTTATCATCTGGCATGTATTTACACTGTTTAGGGACGTGTTAGAATCCTGTTATCTATATAATTAAAAGACGTGTCACATTATTGAAGTCTTTTAGGTGTGTGTAACGATACTATCCTGTTTAAGGGCCCCCTGCATTTTGTTATGCTGTTTTAGGGCCACCACTCAGATCCGGAAGCGGACCCAGATGAAGACCGGAAGTCATTCCGTTCCAAGAAATCCGCCGGAATTCCCGATGACGACACAGTCGATCAGTTAATGATGTTGACCAATGAGGAGATACTTTTGGCCTATTTCAAGATCCATGTTGGTTTAGAGCATATATTGAATTACGTTTGAGATTTGCACTATTGTTTTGCAAATACAGTACACATGTGTTAAATACGCACAATCAACATCCTTTCAACATAGATATAAACAATGTGTTTTATATATTTTGCCGACCCTTCCATTTCTATTATTGAGCCAATTATATTGATAAATGATTGTTGTTCAATCGATTTACTATTCCCAATGATTGAGTATTTTTTTCTTGCATGAACTTATGAATACAAAATAAAGTATATACTTCGAGTAATCGTTTCATGATGATTTTCCAAGCAGCAAACGTTCATAATCACATTGTGCATATGTGTATGATTCGCACGTTCAGTTATTATTTTTTGTATAACCCTTACCATGGTATAACAATCGTTGTATATGTTGCTTATTAATTGCATGTTGTCATCGTAAGAAAATCCCGTGTCTTAGAATATTGATATTGATTGATATGGTAGAGAGATGGATGGCGTAATCATTAATGTATTCATTTATATTGCTTTCGATATTTTCATAATCTTGAGGCGGTTTGCATAATTATCTGAATTAATATCACATATAACAAATAACATTATATTTGCTTGAAATGTCAGTAGGTCTTATATGCATGTTCAAATGATTTGTCAGAAGCAATGTAATTGATTTGATCACAATAGTTTTATTAATTAATCAAATTTCTCAATTTGGGTTTATTTGTTATGAAAGTAATAATCACAAAAGCCCAAAATTCGATTACTTGATTTAATTCCTTATTTTACTTTCTCAATATTCTTTATTTAATATCATTTTATCCTTACATTGGTCGCGACACTGGTATTAAATATTTTACCCGCAAATGTTACCCGCGAAAATATTTTCCTCTTTCAGAATATGCTTAATTAATATCTATTTCTTTCAAGTTTTATTATAATAATGCGGTATAAAATGCGGATAAAATAAGTAAACCCTACCCTAAACCCAATACTGAATTCCCGCCCACTCTATTTCCCGAAGGTAATTTTCGTTTGTTAAAATAATGCTATTTATATCGTTTATCGTTTAACTATTGAACATAAATAGGCAATATAACTCAGTAAATTGCAATTATGTTGTTAATACCTGCTGGTAATTATTATTTCTAGTTGTCTTATGACTTCGCTGCATAGATCGAAAATCATCATCATAACCCCTTCCCACTTATATCTCTACCCCAACTCTTTCCGCGCAGGTTCGCCTCTGTTCCTCCTCGCTTGCCATGCAGCGCTGGCTGACCATGTGGATCACCTTCATCCTGTGCTGGGCCGCCATGTTTCTCATAGAACTCGTGAGTCACGAGGCCCAAATCATCGACATTGCGCAGTTCGTGCTCACCATTTTGATCATTCCGCTGCTGTGTTCTGCGTATGGGGAAGTGAACTATGAGTGCAAGCGCATGATACGGGTAAGTCAGAGAAACTAGTGTGGCTGAACAGTTTTTAAAAGTAGGTTATGTGGTAGAAAATTTTAACTTTAAGTGGAAAAAAAACTTAGGGAAAATATAGTCTATTTTGGTTGGGAAGTTTAAAAGGAAGGTTAAGTGATTTAAGATAAAAACGCTAAAAATAAAATAAAACGTAGGGTTATTGGAATAAAATTGTAGCTAAAAGTATTTTCACAAACTTGACAAGGACCGTTTTCTTGTTCGGAGGTTATGAAATATTGATCATGGTTAAGATAGTATATTTATTAATGTGAGCTATTCATGAAATAAATGATCTAATATATTTACTTTATTTGTAGCGGATATGTCCGACACCATGGCGAGTGGAGATGCTCTTTTACCTGGATCAGATGCCACTACAGATGACTGTAAGTATGCTTCAAAGAATAGATACGCACCTTTATCTTCAAGGTATTATACAAAGTCAGAATGCGTATTATATTGTGATGGCAAGAATGTGTCTCTTTCATACATAAATAGGAATATGGAAACACATACCAGTTAACTGAATTATCCGGCTAGACAAACATAACAAAACACTCGATTTAGCATCGTTTCATCAACCGACAAAAATGATGACATAAATGATGAGCGACGTTGAACTCATTTGATTTTTGATCCAGATTTGGTCTTGATAATTTTATTTGATCATTATATGTGCATTTTTCTGTATGATATTGATATTTCCATGTATATATGCATGTACACATGTCAAAGCATTATATTTGCAGGCCTACGGCTCCCCTGTGTCCTACGGCGTCATTTCGACGACCATCGGCGCTCTCGGTCTCGCCTTCTTCACCAAAATGGTGCTCACCGACGTCAAGTGGACCGATTGATTTCGTGCAATAAAAGCAGTGCCTTAATATTCATCATATAGAAAAATACGTAAATATTTTACTCAAGTGTTATACAATAAACAATACAATTTAGTATTGTGTGGGATGTAATTTTTTTAATCAAGGGGTGATTTTATAATAATTGATGGTGCTGATTGTGATATAAGTTTTAATTTGGTTCTTATTGAACTGTGTAACTAGTCGTTCTGTGCAATATATAAGTTTTGTGTTAACGGTCTAACTTTCATTCATAAAATGTATGATAGATGAATTATTAATCAAAAATGGGTTTTACCAGTATTTATAGTTACACACTGATGCTCTGATTTATTGTTTCTTATGTATTTACATGTATACTTACTCCAGTCTTTAGAAAGTTATGAATCAAAATGCAAGTGCGCTTCTTATGGTTAATTGACTGGTACCCGGTAGGATACAGTGGTTTATCCATCCTTTCGAATTGATTTTTTGGGAAGCTTTATCCATATACATTTTAATTGGATATAAAACTGTTTTTATATTTCATACAAACACATGTAATCTCGTAAAATTAGACCAGAAATAATGATAAGCTTAATTTATTAATGCGTAGATGTATGAAATAATGAATCAAAATCGGTTAAATATAAATCGATGTTTGAAAGCAATTATATTTGCATTTTACATATTGAGATAAGGGGTTGTGCAATATTATTAAAAAAAAACTTCTATCAATGTTTATAATTTCGGTTTTAGTTATATTCATTTGTATCTTGATATAGCTGATTAAACCATAATCCAAAAGACGGCATTTATGATTTTTGGAAAAATATGTGAATTTAAGAGATATAATGGACCATATGTAAAAACATAGTTGCCTCTGAAAATAGTTGTCTTAACAAGTTAATAGATACAATAAGCTGTGTTGAAAGAAGTGTCAAAAAATCAAGTATTATTTTTGTAATTTCTACTTGAGAACAATAATAGGTTTTTATATCCTTTATTTTTGAAAATTTTAGTGGCAAAAACATTAATTTTTAAAACTTTGACTGTTGATGGCAATGAATTTTCAGGTGAGTAAGTCATCCATTTTTCCTTAGATATATCAATGCCAGTATCTATATTTATAAAAGTTTCCTTAATAGAATAATTGTATATATTTACTAACCTGTGTCGTGGGGCAGAGAAACACGATATGCATCGGAGAAGTTAGAGAAACCAGCGCGTGTAATGTCATGGATGCCTTCCTTTGTTATGAATTATTTATTAAAATGACCACAAAATGGTGTTCTATATCACTAACCAGTATTGCCCTGAATGACACTACCGCCTCGTTACTCTCGAATAACCACCGGATACCCTCTTGACGTCCTTGCGGGGAGTTACTTCAAAAGCCCAGGATAAAAGACCCGATAAGTAACAAAATGGGCAATAATCACATCATTATTAGACGGAGTTGCTATCAGCATTGGCATAAAACAAGGATAATGTGTAACTTAATAAATGATAATGTAAAGGTATGCAATAAACACAATGTAAACGTACTCAGCAAGTGGTCTGAACGAGTATTAGTGATCTAATATAGAAAAAAACGTCACCGTTAAAACGTTTTAGTTTTTGTATGTAATGACGTTTGGTAGATACCATTGACGTTTCGATTTCGTTGCAAATTTATACATATTTCAAGTTTCCTATCGACTTTGTCAGGCTTGAATGTTTCATTTTTATGGTAGCTTAAAAGTTCGAAATGTTTCGATCTTGTATTACCATGTGTTAAGATAGGTATATCCAGATGTTATTGAAGCATTTACTTGAGTTGGAAGAATAATTGTTTCAGTAAGTAATGTGTCAAAAACATTCACGGCGAAATACTGCAATATTCAAAGCAAACAAAATTTGAAGAAAAAAAATGTGCTATCTAAATATTCAGGTGGACACCAAATGCAGCAGATGTAGTTCATAAATCTTATTAGAGAGTTTGGGCAAAAAAATAGTGCCTGTGCAAAATCATGTTTTCCATAGTTTTGTATTATGATCATATAATTACCTAAAAATAACTAATAAAATTGGCAAATTTTCGAAATCTAGCAAAACTGGTTCAAATATTACAAAACAAGATTAGGAAACATAATTCAGTACAGATGCTAATTTTGGCCAAACTCTATTGTTGGCATTTGCATGTTACATTTTTCAAAGACCCCATTACCTTACTGGGATGCAGAACATTGAAATACAATGTGAAATACAATGGATGAATAAATCACACGAGAATAAACAAGGAGACAATATTTCTCATCAAAACACATTTGTCCTTATACTGTCCTGCATCTTAATTATAACATATCTGCCCCAAGGTTTATCATTAATGTCACAGGTGCATTAGATGGTGAAATATTACAGGAGTGTTAGAAGTGTAATCGCCCATATGATGCTTTTTGGTTGTTATTGGATCCATATAAAAGGAAGGGAACACGCTTATATAGATTTTAAAATATTCAGGATGGATACGGTTAAACTGCTATTTAGTTTCTTGCTCTTTATAATAATTGAGCAAATTAAAAGTTACAGTGACAACGTTTATAAATTATCAAATTATAGAAACGTGTCAGATATACCAGGAATATTTGGGAAACCGATTTCAGATGTTATTCAAGTTTTAAATAATGAGAATCACCTGCTATTGTATGATCAAACTATCGATTCTTGCAGGAATCGAGTTCTCGGACTATATGATAGACCAATATATTTCCATAGTTATCAAATAAATGAGGATCAAAGTGCCAATTTGACAGCAAGACTTACAAATGTGTACGCGGACCATAATTTAGATGAACAGGTAATTTTTCTTGTGGGAAATGTTGAATTTATAAAAACAGCGCTCACAGTTGCACAAGGTATTGATAAACACCTCGGACAACATGGTTATTTTACATTTAAGTATAAATGGATAATCATTCCTGGTGTGAACTGTGATAGTTTTCTATCGTCGATCAGTTCTTTCTATCACGTGGTTTGTATGGAATTTGAAAATTCTAAATCGGCGTCATTTGATATTTGCAACAAGGATACGTCATTAAGCGCCGTTAAAACAGGAATATTTGTTAAAGGCGAACACCGATTTGTCAAAGTGAACCACGAAGAAAACGCCGATGCTTACCGGGCTTCGCTATTTCCAAATCTGAAATATAAATTAAACAAGCAAAAATTCATTGTTGGAAATCAGCTATGGGGACCAACCCATTTCGTTGCCCATTTCAACGAAACCCTCAACGAAACCACGTACACGGGGATATATTGGGAAGTCATTCAACTGTTCGCCCAATATCTCAACATGTCCTATGACATCCTGGTTCCATCCGATGGGGCATGGGGCAATGTGGACGAAAATGGAACATGGAATGGACTGGTCGCGGGTTTGAACAGCTCTGAAATCGACTTCGTAATCGCACCTTTAACGGTGTCCAGTATAAGGCGTCAGGCGATTGATTATGCTGATCAGAATCTGGAGGTGACCTATGTGGGTGGTTATTATAAGAAGCCAAGTCAAGCCATTGATACATTGGATATTCTAATAAGTCCTTTTTCTATTGATGTCTGGCTCGCCCTGGTTCTGAGTTTGCTTGGTTACACATTGATTATCTCGGCATCGAAAACAATTTCGGACCATATACGAAACACGAAAATACACAACAACAGGAAAAGCAACATCATAGTGGATGTATTACTCCAGCTACTGACCATCCTCTACCAGACATACCAGTCCTTTTTGAAACAATCCCTGCACTTCAGCACCATCAAAGTTGGCTCCCTACGCATCATTTGGGCTTCGTGGTTCATGTTCGGTGTCCTCGTCTTATCCATGTGGTCCGCAAACATCATCTCCCACTTAACCGTCAACCGCTACGTCCCACCCTTCACGACCATCCGCGAATTACTCAACCAGAACGAGTACACCTATGGCGCCGCGGGAGGGTCAGTGACCGCTCTATACCTCGCTTCCTCCACGACATCACCCCGTAAAGACATATGGGAAAACGTGGAAAAGTTCGCCGAATCCGACGAGGATATAATCATAGATGGGTTCGCCAATGGCTTTGAGAAGGTCAAAGAAGATAAATACGTGCGTTTAGAGGATTCACCGGGTATTCATTATGCCATGTCTGTTGACTGTTCCATTGATGAACTCCCAGAGCAGATATTCACTGCTCCCTATGCTGTAGGTCTGCAACATAATTCGGCCTATAAGTCGCTTATTAATGAAGCCAGTCTCTGGATCGTGGAAACGGGTATCATGACGAAGATTCTGACGGATTGGTTGCCACAGCGACAGTGTGATCCGGATGACGGACATGAGAAGACGGCACTGTCGTTTGAGCATATGAGTGTCATATTTAATTTTATTTTGTATTGCAGTGTACTGTGTGTGGTCATATTTCTCGGGGAGCAGTTTGTGTTTAAATATGGGCAACAAAAATTAGAGAAAAATACACATTAACATTAATTGACATTTGGAATCAATAGTAATGTACAGCAAGTAATCATTTAGACAATACACTCCTTATAGCGCATCATTTCGATTTATGAGTCTGTCCTCCTAAGATTAAATGTATGTATGAATTCTAAATATGTTTTAATATGTTTCTAAATATTCTAAATATGTTATTTAGGCTTTGCGTGAATAAACCTTTATCTATATATTATGCAGACGGCATTTGAGAGAATCGGCAGATTTTCGAGTTTAATTAATTACACTATATGTATATTTTTATATCATCAATTATCTACGTTCACCGATTGACTTCATAAAATACATGTATTACATGATACATTTTCCAAAATGCATTGCTTTTTATGAACATATTTATCAGAACAAAACTGATGGCGCGTTGACTTTATTTCTGTAATTCATACAGCGCACTCGAATTAGTGAAAGATAATCATGTTGCTCCTTGCCATTTTATAAACAAAAAATAACAGTTACAATCGCTAACGGCAGGATTTTTTTCCCGAAAATATGGTTTCCTGATTGTAGTAGGATGCGCGTAATCAGCGACATTTATATATTACATGAAATGAAATCTAAAATTAAATAGGACGATACGCGAATAGGCGACAATATCTCTATTAAAACATCTAGTATGTTTATCGATATGAATTTATCTGAAATTGTATTTGTCAAATTATTTGATACAAATAAACATACCCACTAAGGCTGGTCTATAAAATTGTCTAGCTAGAAGAAAATTATTTAAAGTTTGCAGGTGAAGTAGATCAAAACTACTAGCTCGAAATCTAAATAAAAACTGAAAAAGAGCGATCAGAAATAATGAGTGAACTAATGAAAGATAACAACGAAAAATCTCCTACCGCACTTTCTTGAAAATCACATTCATTCAATGAACCCGGAGATATATTCGGTTGCAATAACTGTTTCCATAAGAACAGTGTCTCAGTATAAAGGTCGCATTTACCCATTATCGGGGACAATTTTCTTTTTGGAAAGGTCGCTTCAACTGTAAGTGACCCCAATACAGGTATGGTGATCAATGTGGGCAGCGTGCGGTTTTCCTTTGCTGGTGAATTTTCATGAAATTTTATTTTGAGGGAGCTTATATACGCTATTACCAACTATGTTAGATCGATGCATATTAAAAAATATATCATTTCATGAACGAGTTTTCACAAAAGAGTTTCTTTTTGGAAGCCTTAACGGAAAATCAAGTGTATAATCACATAGTAAAGCCATCGAAACATATATGGTATATCCAAAGAGGAGAAACATTCAACATGTTCTAAATAAATTCAAAACTTCCAAAGTAAAAAATAACATAAAAAACATGTTAGATATAATTTTCTTGTTTTACGTTCTAATGGTCAAAGTCAAAACATGAAGGGCACCTCAAGAGCTGTTCCCCTGAAAATGTGTGCCCCGCCAAATTCCAGGTAGCTTGTAGATGTTGCGAAAATCCTTTGAAGCTTTGAAGAGATATGAGTAGCGTGAGGAACACCTTTTTATATAATTTCTTTATTTTTGAATAGTTAGAATTATTTTTTCAAAAATTATTTAACTTGCTTACAATTGTACAATAAACCGCTATTTGCAATATACGATAGTTAATTTGGTTTTATTCAAATTTTCAATTTTAACAAAATGTGTTCCTTTTCTGTTCCAAGCTGGCTTGAAAATGAGAAACGGCCAAGCTCGCTTGAAACAAAATATTTATTTTTTAACAGCATTCTTAAGTTAAAATTATTATTTCGTTGTTGTTCGTAAATGTAATATTGTTTAAGTTGATTTAACAACTTTTTTAAAAATGTGTCATGGGGTGCCCTTCTAACAGTTTTGCTTTTCATATTTTTAATCGCAGTAAAGGTGTTTAATTTGTTTAAACGTTCAAATTAAAATGTACATACATAAAAATAGAAAAAAATACATATATATATTATGGAGTTTACCATCAGGATGATTTGTATGTGAACTACAACGGGATTTACTTCCTTTTTTAAACACCTAGATAAAAACAATTCAACCACTAAACAATCGCCATCGCCATGGACAGTTTATTTCACAAAACATCAAAAGTGATTTAGATAATCTTCATTAGATAATTCAAATATAAATCAATTATAAAATTTTAGTTGTAGTGAGACAAAAACGAGATATTTTATTGTTTAATTGAACATCATAAGCATTATCACATAAAAGTAAGATGTTTTAGCGTTTTCGTTTTGACGTGTAACGCGTAGACCTTGCAGAAGTTATAAGCATTGCTTGAAATAATAATTTGATTTATAACGCTTTTTAATACCAGAGTGTTTTTCACACTGGTATTATAGAGGTCGATCCCAATCGTTTCATACACGGTCCTATATAGCCTTTATAACATTTTTGCCAAAAGCGAATATTTTTGCAAACTCCAACATATAAGGGACTCCTAAAAGAGTGCATTATGTACGGACATTTTAAGCATATTTTGAGTCAGCTTTTACAGTGTTTCCTACTTTTGAATGTACCCATATACGACATTTGATATATGATGGAAACATAAATAGAGGAAATGCTCTCGTAAATGTATACTTAATGAGATCCTTTATGCGTTATGCTCCAAGGTTATATACACAATAAAAGTCTGAATGCATAATGCACGTGTACGCCACAAATAACCACAGAAGAGCCACTAATAGACTTTTAGAACGCTGAAGACAGTTTCTTTTAATATTCAAAGAGTACATCCTTTTTTTCCCATTTATAAGATAAGAGCCATGAAGGAACTATAACAGATTAATGTTGCTGGAATTACTACTAACAATGAAAATCTACATCGCACATTTTTGCATCATATTGGAAGAATTGAGACATTTGTTTTTGACTTAATAATAAATTATCTTACAAAAGAACTTTTTTATAGAACATTAATAATGTTTTACCACAATTTTATCTCAATAAAGAGTTATTAATAAATTTATTAGGATTTCGATTTGAATTATGTTGCCGACGCCTCGCTCTTTCTGCGTCGCTTGCCGTCGCTTCTCTCTTATTCTTCTATATTTTCCTATCTCTATCCCTTGCTCTCAAATTCTATCTCCAAATTGATAAAATACCAATTGAATCAGGAAGTGAATCGTTCAGAAAAGGGCGTTCGTTGTATCCACCAGTAATGTTTTGATACCCATAGATTCCAGTTTATTTACTCCTCATTCTGAAAAGAACAAAAAAATGTTTGATAAAAACTAATAATACGCTCTCCGATGTCGTGGGGACGCTCTAATTAGGACTCATATAAAGGTAGTGTGTCACCAAGTTCAAGGAAAGGACGTTGCGCCCACGTTGATTTGAAGTCGTATGTTCATTCTATGTGAAGGGTTATAAAATAGTCCAAACAACTTTCAGATGAAACATGCAAGACATTTAGAAATCATATGATTTCTATCTTAGCATTTAAGTTATTAAGAAAGATATAATTTTTCAAAACCTGTTGAGTCGCTGAAATACGTCACTTGGGCGACGATTGACCGCTTATGAGCTTTTCAAATACGATGAAATCTATATACAGGGAAAACTTACCTTATTCGAGTAACTCCATATGTTATCCAGCTTGTAATCGTTGAACATATCATTGTTTGTTTTTTTATAAGCGTCAAAACAACTTAGTTGATTGTCTCAAATATCTCGAAATGAAAACGAAATCTGAAAAAAAAACTGATTGGCATGCAAAAAAGATAGCTACGTATGCAAATTTCACAGAGTTGTGAAATATCAACTGTTGGATGATTTGTTTTGAGTTTTCAAGCAAGTAGGTAGTCAGTGGCTAGATGACTCATAAGTCTTTGCAATACAGTGTCCCATGTGGTGTGATGATTTACAAATTGACCTTGCTGTTGTTTATGCGAAAGACTGTATAAATGCATGCATTATAGTGCTAAACCTCTGGTTTAAATACAAACACAAAATCTACCTTTATTGCAAATACTTATATTGACTTTTCAAAATGCTTGCATATCATACTAGATTTAAAATGATTGAAATAGCAAAGTACTCAAAATACGCTGGAACATCATTTATCAACACATTATTCTGGTATTAAAATTTGCCTTTAGCCTAGTTTTATTAAGTATCAAGATGGTAAATATAAGAGAGTGTAGTTTCGTGCAACAATAAAGTAAAGAGTTTAATCCATCTGATCTCAGAGGAGAGCACCTCAAGAGGTGTTCCTAAAAGGTGCTAGTTTCAAAGGGATCTATCTACACTCTTTCAAAAACTACCCTCTTGTTACAAAATTTTAAGAAACACATTTTTCAGTAATGTTTTATATTATTTTATTCAATCTAGAGCTAGAATGCTAGGAGTGAAACATTGAAATTTAATTGTTAACCGGTTGCATCGCTTCGCTCACACTATTTTTCCTTAGAATGTTTCCGTTAATCCGTTTTGTATACGTTCTGTCTGACAGACCTTAATAGAAACACTTCTAAAGGATCATTTTTATGTGCCATTAGATGGTGTCCCTCTCCAGATTTAAATGAGCCATTTAAATGAGTAAAATGAGGTCATCTATCTTTGAAAATATTTTGTTCACATTTGATAAATTATTGTTCACTTTAATAGTTTTACTGTTCAAATCAACACCTTTAAAAATAAGGTCCCGTGGTGCCTTTTCCAAGAGTCCTGATCCCCCTCTTTATCATGCTTTTGTGGCTTAAACAGCAAGCATTTAGCAAGTCCCTTATTGATACAAACTGTCCAAATAAGTCTCATTCATAAACATATTCACAGGTTGATTTACATGGACGGGGGACTATCAGAGGGGTAAAACTATATAATCATATTTTGTCATTTTGAGAAACTGTCCGGATTAGTTGAAATACGTGCATATTTCAATATGTTGTGATTCTTCTGTACAATGTCCGAAATAGCGAGATGTCTATATCAAACAGGGTTTTAAATGGTTTAAACAGTGAAAATAGAAACGGTACTGTAAAAAACTTTGCGGCTTGGTGAAGTGTGCAGTTCAGCGAGGTGTCCATTTTCAGTTTTTAATGCACAGTTGACGTCAAAAGGGGCATTATATCCCGTTGTCTAAGCTGAATAAAGTAAAACATACCGTGTTCTATATTCCTCGAGATGAGTACACTTTTCTTATCACAAAAATTACAATGAACAAGCATAGTTTAAGATAATGATTAGGAAAAACGTCTACTGATAATAAAGAATCTTTTTTTTTAATGTAACAGTTCTTCTAAACATCAATCGTCGTACCACTTATCTTCTGAGAGAGTCGAGATTTGACGGTTTCAAAACTTCAGTAAAAACTGGGTAAATTTAGATATTTTTAGACATGGTTTGACTGCGAATTTTCATTTCTATGACAAGGTTTATTTATTATTTGAATAATGAAGTTTGATATGTATCAAAACTTATTTGTTATTTGCTATAAAATATTTCATGGAAGTTTCTCGTGATTGAGATATAAAGTCGGGTTGCTTACTACAGATTTTTCCATTTTTGGGTAAACATTTGGTATAAAGGTATGAAGAAAACCTAGAGGAAATATTGATATTAAATGTTAATGGAAATTACACGGAGAGTTAAAGCGGTTGAACCATCGAAATAGATGAAGATGTTTTAAATTCATATTTCTAAATATTAGTCGAATTTTATCTCTAAGTTTTTAATAGGTTAATAGGTAAAAGTAACCAATAATCAACACAATTTGAATTTATCATAGAAAATGGACGTAAAATACATGATGGCAAGGGTATTGCAAATGCTTTTAATGCATTTCATATTAACGTCGGGCCATCATAAGCAGATTAAATTGATAGCACAAATGTTTATACTAAATATAATGGTTTCTTAAAAGATATTCAGTGTGATGGCTCTATGTTTGTTGCTCAGACAAGTGAGGAATTGTCGTATCTCAATTTATTATTAAATTTTCTGAGGATGTAAATGGATTAAGTAGGAAAGTTATCAAATATATTGTGCACGTTATTAAGCAACCATATACATATATATGCAATTTGTCGCTGAAAATGGTGTTTTTTTTCCTGATGTTTTAACAACTGCTAAGGTGCTACCATTGTTTAAGTCAGGTAACTAATATTAGGTCAGCAATTAACGACCCGTGTCTATATTGCCGCAATAATAGAGAGGTTGTGCAGAATGTCAAAAATAGGCTAGACTGTCGTAAATTTCATGTAAACAATCCAGTAACAAGCAATTCGATTGGTCATATTTGGGTCAATGGCTATTAGCTGAAAGATTTTTGAAACATGCACAAACTCTCTACTAGAGAGGTTGTGCAGAATGTCAAAAAATAGGCTAGACTGTCGTAAATTCCACGTAAACAATCCAGTAACAAGCAATGCGATTGGTCGTATTTGGGTCAATGGCTATTAGCGGAAAGTTTTTTTTAAAAACCTGCACAAACTCTCTATTATCTAAAGTCGTAGAAAAAAAAATTGAAAGCAGATTAAGACAATACATAGACAACGTTTAAACGTGTAAGGATACAAAAGATGTATTCTTTAATATGTTTACTTATGATTTTGTCATTATTAATATAAGTTGTTTTCTTGAGATTTATTGACGTTGGTGGATAAAACAAATATTGACGTGGAATATTCGCAAATTTTAGGTCAAGCCCATTTTTGGCAAATAGCGTTGGATTCGACGATTCCGAAAGTTCAAGGACCAAAGATGTACGCCGATACTATTTTGATTTTATGTATTTCAATCGTTACTGCCTTGTTAGGAGAAGGTATTTATATTATATAATTACTTTTCAATATCTTAAAATCAATATTTTACTAAAATATAGTTAAACGGTTCTGAAAATATATATCCTATATTATCGCTCAGAATTCCATACCGAAAACGTCGCTAACGGACGTGATGTGGTCGGCTTGCATGTTGTTGTTTTCATCCATTTTGTCATATAAACACAGTTAAATCGGTGACTTTGTTAAATGGGATACACCATTCGCTCATTTAAGCACACACCGCTGCAGTTCACGGGTGTGATTGATAAAGTTTAAAACATACGAGGTAAAGAGGGTGTTTCGTTTCGAAAAGTCTTTTCGGTACATAAACACCATTATATGATATTGTGACATTGTTTGATAGCGAGATAAATTGAAATTGGTGGGTCAAAACTAATATAAAATGCCTTTGAATATGATGGGCGATAATCGAGATAGGAATTTTATACAATAAACTTCAAGCCACTATCAAGCTACGAATAAAATTGTGTAATGCTCTAATTCAGTGTCATCTAGATTACTGTTGCACTGCCTGGTATTCCTCCCTTTCCCAAAAACTTAAACGAAAGTTACAAACTACAAAGTCAAAGTCAATCAGTGTCAAGAAACAGCTGAGTAGTTTTGCCCAATACTGCCCCTCGGTGTTGTGGAACTGCCCCCGTGGTACAACGTCTTGTTTGTGAGTCCGAATAAAACGCCGCTCTATTCAACTTGCTTTATTATTTCCAATATTATTTCCTTACTTCTTATTATCATCAATCCGCATCTGACGAGCACAGAATCTCGACTCCTATTTATACCATTTCACACACGTTCTAGAACATTGAACATGCTACATAGCACGTACACAGTCATATCAGTCACGTACAAATAAACATATCAGTAATAATCACGTACACGGTCCACTTAGTAC
>LQRL01079753.1:12197-24034 GCA_001703475.1 Hydroides elegans | reverse complement strand
GTATATAGCATTTGCCAACACGACAAAGTTCTTATTTCCGTCAAAAAAAAAATCTTAATGATTATAGAATTCTATGACTATCATTAAATTACTATTATTGAAATCAAACAATCCAAGATATATTTTGTTAACAGGGAATTTTATTTAAGCAGTAATTATCGCATCGAAACTTGAGATTTTTTTTAAAAGAACGTACCAATGGACCAACAGGCAGGTTAAGTAACTGAACTCAGCTGTTAAACTTTTGTTTTGTTTTAGAACTGAAATAAAACATACTTTTGGTATCAAGTGTACCCTACTTCAATTTTTATTTGCGAAAACCATAAGATTACCGGAAGCAATATGATATGTGGAGAATCATTACAATTTTCCGCGATTTACTCATCCTTAAGTTTGAAAAATTTATAATATGCGACATTATTCCCTTCTATATTGAAAATAAATTTGCCAAAGTTTTGATAGAACCTTTATTAGGTTTAACTTTAGTTAAATACAACCATTGTCAAAATTGATGTCGCTTATATTTATCAAGATACATAACATACAGGCGGCCCATACACATAATTCTAACAAAATGTGAAACATAATATTATTTCAAGCAATATATAATAAAAATAAATAAACTAATCATATCTAAAATGAAATTTAAATTATATCACAGACGCTAAAAATATTACATTATAAAACGAAAATTGCAAGAAGGTGCTTAAAGTAAAGAGACCTTATTGAAAATCTAGGCTTATGCTTTTGGGCAATATTAAAGACCCTTTTACGATAAGCTCCTTCGTGAATTTGTTCCTTAACTATAAAATACACTATTTGATATGAAGATATAAAATTGAAGTCTTAACAAATAAAGCAACACACATGATCAGCAATAAATGAGGAAAACCATGACCACATGATCAAAAGTAATTGACCACAAGCGTTGACCATTTAAATTTGTTAAATGCAAAATTAGTACGACAAAACAATTTTGATTAAATCGAACATCAATCATATTTTTAAAATAATTTCAAACTTGATTTTAATTGTATGGATTTATGACGCGATCCAAGCAATATGTGAACAATGCAATATTATCACTTTAGGATATCATATTTGAAGTTGAATACATTGCTATTACATGACAAAGTATTTTGGTTTGACCAACACATACATGCACAATGTTCCTATTTACTTATGAAACTAATTTTGTTATCAAGACATAAGCCTCAAAACCTTTATCATTTTAGTTTGAATTCACAAAGCACCATTAATAAGTTCAACTTAAATAAGGCATCCAAATAATGACCATTTGAAACTTAATGAATTGTGTTATTGAAATGATTATGTTTAAATTAAATCGTATTGAACGATCATGATTGCGTACTCTTAGTGCGCTGATATCCATTTACGTAGAAATATCATATCAAACGAGGACATATAATATGTTTTTGAAATCAGTTATATCCCTGGTAATAAAACACACCATATCACAAGTTTAAATTGGTGCAGTAGCGTATAGTGTGCGAACATATAAATGATATATTTATGTTGAAAAAATGAAGTCCGTTTGAATATAAAGATTATATCAAATATCAAAGTCTTCTAAACAAGTTCGCAGAGTAAAAAGCGAATATCGGAGCCGAAATTTGAATTATCAACCCTGGTTAGGAAATTAATATCGCACATATGCTGGTGTTTCCAAGCTCCAATGTTTAATGTACATGTATGTCAAATATCAAGTCCTCAAACCAATAACATCATCTTAACAAACGTTCAATCCTCCTAATCTGACCCCACCATCCCTTTATAAAAAATCCAATGAATTATGATAACTAACTATATATTGAGTCATAATTTCAAAAATGTTTTTTTTTTACATTGACTATTAATGTTGACATCCGCTTTTCTCAGAAGAGGACCTTTTCGGCCTTCAATGCCTGGAGTTCTTTGAGCTTCAAAATGGTCTCGTGGTGGTCGGGCGGGTCGAGTTCGTTCATGAGCTGCTCGGCCAGGCGACTACGCAGGCGTCCCATGCTCTGAAAAAGGAAATCAATTAAAATCCAATTAACATCATGTATTCTTATATATGAGATGTGATAATGATAGTTAAAGGACTTTAGAAATATAGACAGATATATCGATAAGAGGAAAGGGATTATCAAATATGGGAGGCATAAAATCTTTGTTGTCTCAAAAATTATCGAGGTTATGCTCAAGTAAATGATACTGCTTAACAAAATACAGGTTAAAATCTAACATATGCCAGGGTTTAAGACAGCGCATTGGATAGTGGTAAAACGGCCGTCGGTGATGAAATATCGAATGTCAATAAATATTTATTTTAGTCGATTAAAACTCGAATTATTTGAACGCAATACAATAGAAAATCAAACCCGCTCTCTTTGTGTTATACAAAGATGAAACAACTATAAAAGTAAAAATAATTGAAGAAAATGTATGAACGGCTTTCTTTAAACAGTTTCAGATACCTCATACTCATATAACCTGTTTCTATATTGCTCTTTAAAAGCATAAGTTTACAATAAATAAACAAGTTGTTTTATAATCGATGTAGGTAATGTTATCTAATCATGACGGGTTATGACCTACAAATAATGTGTATGTACAAATACGTTCGATCAAGAACCTGCATGACTTACCAACGGAAAAAAAAAAGATAAAACATTGAAATAATTGTGAATCCCATGCCACATAAAACTAAAATATTACATTACTCGGTACATCAAATGCATTTTTAGTTTTAGTCGGCGGAAGCAATTACATTCACATTTCATATAGGATATCATGGCTGATCAAAACACTGATATGAAATAATTCACACTTTATAGCAGCTCACACATTTCTCCCTCAAAAAAAGAGCAACATGTATATATTTCTTGCAAAGCAGAAAAAATATGTAGGTTACGTACGAAACGCGTCCATACATATGCTCATCAAATATTGCAGATAAACGAAGCACAGTGTAACTAAGGCTAGTGAAAAATCTTGTTGAATATGGAACGCTCGTAGATTATAAGAATCAAACAAAACACTCTGAAATATGATTAAACTCTTCAACAAAATGCATTTATTACACATGTAGTAAACTATGTGGAATAAAGGTGCAGTATGTATACAATGCCATATATGCTCAAAATACTTAAATGAAAGCAGGAATGAAAAGCATTAACTATGAAACTTATGTAAATTTCAAGAAAAAAACTAGAACATTTCTAATGAAACAGATAAAAGTACGTGTATATGATTGAGAATTAAGTTCATGTTTGAGAAAACAAGACCAAACAGCCAAACATCATTAGAAACCATTTCCTTTCAGATAAAAAGTAATACAATTGCAATTCAAGTATCCATGGAAACGTAGATGAAACACATGATAGCTCCATTCCACCAGCACGACCAGAGAGGCCCAAATCCAAAACATTATCACGTGATATATGTTAAAAACATAAATAATGCCGCTATATTCACTGCAAAACTGAAAGCAAAACTCGTTCTCAGCACTACACTACACTATAATTGTGCTGATTGCATGCAATATGAGAGGATGGTTGCAAGTAAGAGTACCAATGTGCCTCGGGAAATCATCAAATTCCCGATAAATTCGCTTTCGATATGTTTGACAAAAACAAGCAAAATCATAATACTGGTATAATCAGAGATATCCGGGAATTAAGATAAATTACACCCCAAATAAAAGTTGGTCATGCGTATGGCATGTTTGAACAATATAATTTGAATAAAAATGTAATATGATTATTTTTTTTAAATTTCCGTGGCGAATAAGAAATAATGAGCATCTCATTTCTAACCAACTCCCTTTTCCAATTGATTAAGTGGCCAAAGTTTTAGTAAGAAAAAATATTTTCAAGAAGTGTTTAGTATCGCATAATAAGCTTTTTTCTATAAATGAGTATACACTATCAAATATATATATTTGATAAATAGCTTTCAATACAATAAAGCCTCGCAGCACACTCCCCGTCAACTCCTCCCTCTCATTTTTCTATTTCTCCGCAATTCTACGCACGTAATCTTGTACATCGGGAAAACAACTTTGAGAATTTGAAATTTTGCGCACATTGACACATATCAATTGCAATCATCGACTCTGAGGGACTATATACAAGAGGGGAAAGTGGTGACTACGGGTGCAAACCACCTTAATATGCGGGAATTTCACTTCAGGTCTTGGCGATTCTCCTTGCTGTTCAAAAAAGGCAAATACCATTGATATGATTGCTTCAACATACTACCAGGTAAATATGAGGATTTTATGCAGGATGGTTTAATTTACTATATGATCGGGCTTAACATCAATTTACCATTACACGTCTTCTAATCAAGAGGTTTATGCAGAGTATTTACAAACAAGTCTCCCACAAATATCGCAATTTCTCGAAGATCGAATTTGGAACAATGAAAAGAAAGTCATGTGATGTTGAGCCCGTTCAAATGCATGTAATCTGAAAAAAACTACCTTCTTCTTAGGGTTGTTTTTAGTACCAAAACCTTATCTATCACAAGTCACCAATTCATGTTTTATCATGCAACCACAATCCTACTTTTGCGAAGAAATGTACATTCATTTTTTTTCAATATTCTTAATAAAACCTTCGTCTAACTAGACAACTTAAATGTATAAATGATATCAACCTGTTCCAAATGTATACTGGTATATTAAATACAACATTATTTCTTATAATTATATGTACATTGTATATGTATATATTATTTTGCTTACATATGTGTATTTCATGGCTACATTTGACCTTTGTTAAACCATACATGATGAGACCAGAATATTAAGAAATGTATATATGTTCTATATAATAGTTGTACCGTTTATAATACTCTTAAGGGAAAAGCTTTTATATTCTTTAAATAACAAAAAATACACATTAATGAAAATATTATAGGTTTAACAATGGTCTAATGTATTTTTGTTCTGACAATTAAGTTACGGTGCAACCTTTGATTTTGGTACTTACCACCTTAACCTAAGAGTAAAATCTACTTTTTTACATAAAATAACTTATTTATTTCTAAGTTCACCTTTTGAGGAGATCTTTTTCTATTAAAGTAAGTATCGGCCTAAAAACAAGTCAATATATATTATATGTGATATGGTATACTACGAATAAACTAAAAAGCCTCTTTTTAAAAAGGAACAGCAAACTGGTAAGCTATTCTACGAACACACATTTTAATGCATATTCTACAAGATACCTAAGACGATAAAGCATATTATGTAAGCAATATGGCTTTTCGAATGAGTAAAAAGGATAAATGTACAACAAAAACAAAAACAAAATACTAATGCAAAATAAAATTGATAAATAGCACTATATAAATGTGTTAATGTTAAGTATATCGGTTTCAAATTATTGTAACATTACTTTTACACCCATACTTTTAAAGTATGTTACCACAACCGTTGCATGGGTATATAACAAATCCTTTGAATACAAATAGCTAAACAACGAAAACCCCGTCTAAAAAGTCAAGAAATTAAAAATAGATAAAATACCAAAATAAAAAAATCCAACAAATATTAATACCCAACTTAAAAACAACATAGAATCTAACAAAGGCACATACATATGTATTAGAAAAGGTAACATAACATACATACATATATAAGGAAAGAATACAATCGTAGGCTTTATAAAATAGGCCCTATATAACATTTCAAATCCCATTCCGACCCTACAGAAACACATAAAGACACCAAATAGCACCCCTTTTACATCCAACCACACTCACCGTTTTTGGTCTCTGCATCTTCTTGCTCTGACTAGCGGCCATCTCCATGGGTGTCTCGCTCACAAGGGCGGGCGTGGGCGAGCGGTTGGCGGGCCAGGGTGGGCCGTTGGCGCCCCAGGTGCTCGGCGTCGGGCCGCGGTGCGTGTTGGAGGATTGCCATTTGGCGGAGCTGATACGTGATTTCGTGCGCATAGCTGCAGGGCAAATACAGAGGTTAATACATATATGAATGTATATTCTAAAGCCTTGAAAGTTTGGAAGTTTAGTCCGTGGTTCGAAACATCTGACACCAACTTTTTTCGCAAAGATATAATTATGTTTTCAAATGGAAAGTTTCTCCTGATATTTGTAGATAATACTTAGTTGAATCACTCAAAGTGCATTTCCAACATAATTTCTAAGTTTACATCTTCCTAATATATTTTAACTGTGACTTAGGAATGTCATTCATCACTAAGAGTTTTTCTTTCCATGACCGTTGTTTACAATTTTTACATATTCTTACCTCCGGTGGCGGTGTGTGGTCGGCCAGCGTTGCCCTGAGGCGGAGGCGCTGGTGTGGCGGGAGAGGAACCAGCGATCGACTGCAGCACCGCTTCGATGTCGTACATCTGCCAAAAATGGAGAACATGTCATATTTTGAAAGATTATTTTTACTATAGTTAAACGGATTGTTTGAGGGTGTCCGTTGATTTTTCAATCAAGAGTTTGACATCCTTTATCTACTAGAATACAATGTGTGAACATACCATAGAGGTACATGCTAGGTGACTGGGAACATATTTCTCACGGCGACTTTGTTTTTTTTATAAACTTATACTTGCGTATGACGCGTTTTCCAAAACCATCGCGCACCAACCAATTCCTGCTCCTCTTTCTACACCATCCTCCATACCTGTTCCTTAAACAATGCCCTCCGCTCCCTCTTCTTTTTACCTCGTCGCACGAACCCTTATTTCATGCGGTTCATCAATACGCATGAATCGAAGCGTTGAATAAATTGAAACTAATATCCCCTTCTCCAACACAGACCACTGATAACCACTCACCTGTGTTTGTAGTTCATCGACCCTTGTGAACGCATCCAACTTCATGTTGCGTTCGTGGTTGAGTTTCTTCTTGACGGTGGCCACGTCCTTCTTTGCTTTGTCCGTCTGCAGGTGCTGCAGGCGCTTGCTGCGGTCCTTGTCGTGTGCGAGTTGCTGTAGTTTCGTTTCTTTGTCTTCTAGTTCTTCAATCTGTAAGAAAAGGATTGGGAACAAAATAGGAGCGTTGGTAGAGGGATGCATTATAAAGGGATGTAAATGAAATGCGGATGATGTTGCAAACAATATACCGTAATTACCGGTGTATAACCCGCGGGTTATACACCGATTTTACAAACGAAACACCTGGGTGCGGGTTATACACCGGTGCGGGTAATACACCGATTTCGAAAACATAAAATGGTCATTTTGAGATTTTCAAAAATTGAACATATCACAAAAGCATGGTTTTGACTATTAAACCGTTGGATGACAGCTTAGCTTAAATACCAGAATATGCATAACCTTATCATAGTGGGGTTTTGTTATTACACAATCAGTGGTCAGTGATGCTGAGAGATTGGAGAGCGACACTGATTAACAGTGAGTAGCATTGATAAAATACAGGGTGACTGAGATGGGTATTTGCTTTGTATAGCCTAATCATATGAGGTGTATTTATTGATAAGACGATTTGGGGGTTATGACAGATATGGGATAGGAGTGATTTATGAGTTATGAAAAGAGGGGAAGGTAAGAGGGGGAAAGTGTGATTTTTTTTTAACTTAATAACTGTTAGTTTTAAACTATCAATTATTTTACAATTGATAGTTTTAAACTATCAATTATAAAAAAAATACCTAATCTGTTTAGGTATTTTGTTTTATAATTGATAGTTTTGTTTTATAATTGTATTTCACTGCATTGTGTAGATATTTTATTTCACTGTAAATCTACCCTCTTCCAGGGGTGCGGGTTATACACCGGTGCGGGTTATACACCGAATTTAAAAACATATTCCACCAATTTTGGAGGGTGCGGGTTATACACCGGTGCGGGTAATACACCGGTAATTACGGTACTGGTATGTGATTTTATATTTGCCCTCATTACTCAGCTTTTTTATATATATTGGCATTATCATATCAAGTAAGTGAGATTATTTTGTAGTACATATGTCTAGAAGTTAATTTGATTAATACTAACCAGCTTTTCGATGTTTGCCCGTCTTGCTTCTTCCAGCTGCTTTTGGCTCTGCGCCTTTTGCTGGGCTAAATGCGATTTCTCCTTCTTGGCTTTCAGCTGAAATAAATCAACGAGAGTATGTAAATATCTAATACGCTAAACGGTTCCGCTCTATCTATCATAGAGAGCACACTTGTCATAGAATCAGCACTCGTCAAACCAGAAATTCGAAGCAAAGTAAGCAACACACGATTTTCAAAAATTATATAAAAATCAATTAAGTTCAAATAATGAATTACAACAAGTTAATATAAACAAAACGCATAGTTTATTTCAACTTATTTTAATGCAAACTCGGCGTGTATGAGCGAAGCTAAAATATGTGTGAATCTGCAATGGTTGTTTAAGAGTTCAGTGCTTTGATACCATTTTTTTAAAACACAATATCGTTAACAAAAATGTGAAGGGCATAATTATAATTCACAAAATATTTATAAATTTATAAGCGGGTATGGCTCAGCAAAATACAAGGTGGCGAATGTTCTCGTAATGATAAGGATGTTTTTTTCTGTGAAAGCAGAATGAATTCCCCTCCAACTTATTTTTCCCTTTGTAAGTTTTTGTGGGTTTATTTTTTTACTTTTACATTTTAATATTCGGTAGAATTCTACTTCTCTTCGATAAATATAAAGGTTCTTACAATTGGGTTATAAGCAATAAGCAGATAACGAGGATAAACGCGAAACATAATAAACTCAAATAATACATCAATGAAAAAATATCGAAAAAATAAACATGCATAATAAACTTCTCCCGATATTTTAACAATACAAAAGAAAAGTTAAACATATAATGAAATGGTTTTAAAAGTATTTTTTTGGGGAAATGTAATACATAAACGTGATATAAATCTCCTCCTCCTTACAATTTGTTTTCAGATGATCGGAAGGAAAACACTTAGTTTCAAGCAATTACTTTTCTATGACAGATATTCTAGTTTTGTGATCAAAACAAAAAATAGAAAAGATTTCTTATGGTGGAGAAAAACGGAAACTCCTTAAAAATGTTTGTTCTAACTATCATTAAACATGACAAAGGGAAACATTACCAAGCATAAGATAAACTGAAATAACAGTAACATATAACGGATCTCAAAGGCGATATCTAGCCCGAAAGCTTATAGAATAAGAAATTATGCAAAACCTGGCCCTTGTTCTTGGTTTTGAAAAATACTTTACCTCCTTGAAGAAACAAAATAAATAATATGTCACTGCGGCTTTGTCAATAATAGAACTATAAGCAGCCTAATTAAAACATAACTATTTGATTATTAGATTTTACATTATTTTTAAAACATTCAATATATATATCTTTATATTTTTAAAACATATCTATTAAGATAAAGCAGCGAAGCTAAATCTTATCAAATTGGTACAGATAATAACATATTTCACCTAACTAAGACTGTATAAAATAAAGGGGGAACTTTAACAAGCTTATCCTATAAAACTAATAATAGAATAAAACCTTTATTTTCTACAAGCTCATGGTATAGGGGATAAAATAAAACTCAGCATAAATAACATATGGAAATACTTTACCCTCTTGACCGAATATATTAATACAAGCAAACACAACTTCGTTATAAAACGCATTCAATTCAATATTTTTTCTAGTTTTAAATATTATGCAACGGAAACATCAGACACATATTGGTTGTATACGTTTGTTAGATAAATTTCAGTTTAAGTGGATATTTATCTATCTAATTCGCTGAGTTCATGCATAATTAAAATTAACCAAATTTATGCAATATTCAGTATTTCATATTTAATAGAATGAACACTGAAAGTGTTATCATACATATCTCGATCTTTTTCGGTGTGACATTATGATGCAGTTATATGCTTGTCTAGTCAAGTAAACATATATTAAACATGTATTATAATCCTTTTCCAAACAATTTCTAAGTCACATCTCCTAGAATTGTTTAAAACGACCCACAATTATGTGAGTCACTTTCCTTTCAATATGTCAAACTTTCCTCACCTCCTTTTCCAGGCCCTGTCTGAGCTCCTCGCACTCACTCTCGCTCTGTCTCAGCGCGTTGCGGATAGCCACTAATTGCTGACGCAGCAAAATCACTTCTTCCTCCGCAGTCATTTTGAGTTCCAAGTAGTCTTTGCGGCTGCGCTCGGCTCGCTTCTTCAAGTCCGTGATCTGCAGGGAAAAGAAGGATATTTGAAGGGTAACATGCAAAACAGTGGCACATCATTTAGGGACATGTACATGCGGAGATTTGTGGTGCACAACATGGTCTTTGATCCATGCCATTGACAAAATGTACAATATGTTCTCGAATCTAACGTGAAAAAATGTTCGGACGTTTGTCGTTATTCAAGGAGTCGCCTTCAAATTTGAGATGGTATACTCATATACCCGGTACGTGTGCGTTAATTGAAACTAGGATGCCTACCTTTCACTTTACACAAAGAACAGTACCCAAAATATTTACGCATCTATTTTACCATATTTGGTAACAACCTAATTTATTTGCGCCATACGTACGAGTCTGACGCGGATCCCGGTCTCGTGGTTGATCTTCCATGCGTTCATGGCCTTCATCTTCATGAGCAGTGCATTCAGCGTGTAGTTGTCGTGCTGCACGGTGCGCATCTCATCTGCACGCCGCAACTCGCGCTTGCCCAGGTCTTCCTCTGTGGGTGGGGAGGACAAAGAAAATGGATGTTGAATTAGGCTATGTGATATCAAAACTAAATAGAGCTTTCCCAGGTACTCCTCTGTGGAGATGGTAGGAAATAGTGGAATAGATCAGTGAAACGCTAAGGTTTTTAACAACAATTAATCATATTCAAATAATAATTTTGTGAGCGCCACAAGTCGTGCTTAAACGAAACTGAAGTGCATTGATGGTAATTTGCAATACGCAATATGACATGTTGGGCGTTCGGGAAAATAAATAAAAGCCATGTACATAATTCAGATTGATTTTAAAGGTATACTGACGTCCTCTGTTTATATATCAGAGCTTGATATTGTTTCTTGTACTCACAGCGCAAGACAAGATGATTATCAAATTTTAGATTAAGCATTTAAGATTCGTGTACAAATAATTTTCAAACCCCCTACCTTCGCCGCTGCCAAAGCGCCGCTGCATCTCCTCGAGTGCCTCCCGTCGCGTCTGCGTGATCTTCTCGTGGATGTCGTCGTGCAGGTCGTCTCTGCATAAATGATTATACATGTATTCGTTAAATCGCATGGGTCAACTTCATGTGCACGAATTCAATGCATGATGAGGGGACCTATCAGTAACTAAATTCGCTCAGTTGTTCACTTAAACATTCTGAGAATAAAAACCATTGAAATTAAGTCGATTGTTTGCCTTTATTGAAGCTTATTACGTTGCAGATATTTATTAATAAACTAAATATATGATTACGTATTTAAATAAAATTCTAAATTTTAATACCTAAATTCGTCGAATTTCTTCTTGATATCAAATGCACTTGAAAATATGTTTTGCACCAAAGCGTCGTACTCCTCTCGTACTCGTTCCCTGAAAAAAAATTACAATAATGAAAATTGAACGATGAAGAAAATGCTGTCTCTTCGTTTTTGCACATTTATAATTATGTTTTTTTACCTATTTTTTATTTTGCTAATATTCGACTACTTTTTATACATTTTGCTTATCAAATGATAAAGGGCGTTCATTTCAGAATGTCTAAACCAACTAGAAATGTGTCCGTTGGAACACGTATGGCCCGCTCGGCATGAATCAGTGATGATAAAGTACATTCTACTACTTTTATAATTTATAAGAGTTTAAAATAT
>LQRL01079744.1:11052-21568 GCA_001703475.1 Hydroides elegans | reverse complement strand
CCATTTCCGCCATATTTGGTCTTATATATAGTAAACAACTCTTAGCTTCAACAGCTATCTTCTCCCACAGTTTTGATCATAGAGCTTTCAAACTTTAACAAAAGCTTCTTTATGGTCCCTTTATTATGGATTGTGCTTTTGATGACGATCGAACCATTGTGGTCGCCATGGTGGATTTCGCCATTTCCGCCATATTTGGTCTTATATATAGTAACAAACTCTTAGCTTCAACAGCTATCTTCTCCCGCAGTTTTGATCATATTTCTAATTGAGGCATGCCTTCTGACTTCAAATTATTGATTTTTATGTATGGTGAACTTATTGACTGTTCGGATCACAGCTGTTCCATCCTTGGTCGAATAGCTCAGTCCGTTGTGTATCGGCTTCATGTCCCAAAGGTCGTGGGTTCGATCAGGATTCAGCTCAAAAATATTTTTCCTTGAGAAAATGCCAGAAATAATATTCTAATGTATGGTGCCTATAGAAGACAGCCATATCTTATCTGAAAGTCTTTGATTTGATATAAATGGTTGTGTCACAATGTACTCATACATATTATGTGTATGTTCATTCATATCGCATACGGGCCTGTAGCTTAGGGGTATAGCATCGAACTCAAAGTCATAAGGTCGTGTGTTCGAATCCCAGCTTGTACCATCGATTCCTTATAATAATGGTATAATGATATAAAAATAGATATTCTATTAATTGTTGTTTATATGGAGATGGTGAAACAAATGGATAACATATAACTTTTATACCAGCTTTTGCATTAACACTTACCTGTTGAGTGACATTAATACAATAAACAATAACGCGTTTGCTAGTACTTAAAAAAAACTCAAGGCTAAGATAAAACTAAATCTGGGTCATTGTCCTTGACAATCTTGTATTAGTTTTGACTTGAAAATTTCAATTTATCACTTGCTCAAACTATGCCACATTGCCATATAATAGTGTATGTGCATTGGTAAGCTTTCAAATGTCAGGAAATGCGTATTTTTTACTTTTTAGCCGAAATACCTTTCGAAACGAAACACCTCTCGACCTCGTTAGGCATGCATTGCTCCAGATCTCAGCACAATAACCTATGCATGGCAAGAAAAGTGTATTGTATAATGTTATTCAAGTGGTAGATTGTAATATACTGCTTGCTTTATATATAATAGCTGAACATTTTGATAGCTTTCCTCTGAAAGAACTTATGTGTTGTTTCCAATTAAGTTTTTCATCTACTAATACACCGAAAAATCTTGTAACTGTTACTCTCTCTATTTCGGTAGCATTCATATTTAAGCTTATATTTGTATGCTTTGATTTGGAAAAGATCATGTAATTAGTTTTAGAAATGTTTAAGGACAGTTTATTTATGCTAAACCAATTTTTGAGTCGATCAAGTTCAGTATTAATCTTCACACACATATCTGTACCAGCTGTGAATGGATTGGTATCGTCTGTTAAGCTTCTAAGTGTCCGTCAACGCTAAGTGTCCGCGACACTATCCGGATAAATTTTAGCTAATAGCCATTTATCGAAACGAAACCAAAACAAGGGCATGTCGATTATTTAAATGCTTTAAAAGTACGACATAAACAAAGTTGGTGAAATAAAGGTCATGGAAAATACACATTCAAAATTAACAAGTTGAATTTGACTGCTAATTGTAATGATTACCATTGGCCATATTATCTCATTAAAATTTGGTGGGCGATAATACAATAACTTACAAACTTCGACTGTTAAAACTCACATATGTGGTGGAAATTGTAATTAATTGTATTATATGACTATGAGATGTCTAACTCAAACTTCCGTCGTGAGTTCCTTCACAGAAATCTCAAGTGATATAAACAAGTAAAAAAACAGCTTCTTTTTTATGATTTCTGTAAGGCCCTGAGTACATGAATAAGGATGACGGAGAGTAAAATTTTGAAATCGCTCTCAAAATCATGTCAATGTTTATTTACAATAAAAGTACGTAAATAATGTTTATGTAGGGTAAGATTTTAAAATCGCATTTAAAATCAAGTAAACGTAGTTTGAGGTGGTATAAACAACTGTCATCGAATGTATCTGGTCATAATTGATCATATCAGACAACCAATACTCGAGTCAGACACGAATTAAATGTATTTTACAATAAAGGTACCGTAATTACCGTTGTATAACCCGCGGGTTATCCGCCGATTTTACAAACGAAACACCTGGGTGCGGGTTATACACCGGTGCGGGTAATACACATAATTCGAAAACATAAAACGATCATTTTGAGATATATGCACAGCCGTATGATAGGGATTAATTAACAAGTGGGGTTTTGTTGTTACACAATCAGAGGATCAGTAATGCTCATATATTAGCGAGCGACACTGAATGATGTCATTCAGCATTAACAAGATGAAACTGGTTGAGGAAAATTATCTGGGAGGTTCAAGAGGTCACTTGTTATTGATTAAGAAAGTGGTCTCTTTGGGTATTTTTGGTAGCTAATATATTTACAACATCCATTAACATTTAAAGAGATCAATAAAGATACCTCATTTGATGAGGCAATAAAGTGAGACTAGGTGTCAGAATTTCGAGTTACAGTCAAATACATGAATCTTCATTATTAGTATCATTATTATTTACATTTACAATATTTTAATTAGAAATATATGATTGGCTAACGCTAAGTGTCCAAACTTTGAGTGTGGGTCATTAACATGTATTTTAAAGAATATTCACAACATCTTTAGTTTTAAATTTCACACTGACACTGTATGGGAAGGTTCAATCCTGATTATTTTCATTTGTACACGAACTGATAACCTTTTCTGCAAACGCTAAGTGTCCGAAATTTGAGTTCGCGTCATTCACAAGCATAAACAAATTTTTCACATCATAAATCAGGGGTGGAAATTAACTTTTTTACCAGTAGCCCACCGGGCTACCAGGTTGTAAAATCCGGTAGCCAGACGGGAAATCCCGTAGCCCGAAAACGCTAGGGTGACAAGCGTAGTCAGTTTCCAATTCCCTTATTTTTCCTCGATTTTCTATGATTTACTTTACCCGTGTACCGGGGGTGATATTTTAAATAAGCATGGTCAAATGGGGCTTAGATTATATTTACTATTCGTGTGCATAACGTGTTTGAAATTAAAAATATAGCTATGGAGCCACGAGAACCCCAGTGCCAAATCATGTCTTCAAACTAAAAGTTTCAAATCATGTATTTTTGACTAATGGTACACGAAAGACGTAACAAGTTATTACATATAAACTTCTAAGGACTCCTCAGTACTCTTTGAACGAAACTCAAGATTTGTCTTATATTTTTGTCAGCTAACTAATCCGGAATAAAAGGGTGAGTCTAGCTTGTTTTAAATTCCCCTGATTTTTCCCTGGTTTGTTTTCTCTTTACTAGGATTGATACTTGCCTACGCGAAACTAATACTATGTATTTCAAACCAGTAAGTCAGTAAACGCAAACGCCGTAAGCGCGAACAATTTTACAAAGGGAAATAATAAAAATGAAATTTTATTACATCAAATGAAAAAAAATCCTTGATTCCAGATAAAAGTTTCCTTGATTCCAGATAAAAGTTTCCTTGATTTGTAAACGGAATTCGAAATGCCTTGATACATCCTGACGCTTTCGCTCCGACTAGCTTGGCGCATTACATAAAATATAACCACTCACACATTTTGTATGCGCTTCGCAATGATATTAACCAAGATTGACACTGGCTTTAACATATACGTACATTCAAAGCCAAAGTGGCACTGTGCTTTGTATCTTCACCTTGTACTTTCAATGAACTAGCGCCGTAGGCCCGAGCGTATTTTTTGGAAAATCATAATAATATAACAAATAATAACTTAAATGAAATGTTTATATATTGATTATATTTTGAGTATATAAACTTGCGTGAAATGCAGTAGCCCGTCGGGCTACCAATTTTTGAAATCCAGTAGCCCGAAGCAAAATCTCGGAGCCTCGGGCTACCGGGCTACCGTTAATTTCCACCCCTGCCATAAGTATAATTATATTGACACTGTATAAGAAGGTTCAACCCTGATTATGTTTATTTGTAACTGCATGAACCTATATACTTTTCTGCTAATGTTAAGGGTCCAAACTTTGAGTTTGAGTCAAAAACAGGAATCAATGATTTTCTTCACTGTAGTGGTCGTATAAGAATAAAACCAAAATTACTCCAAAATTGGTTTATTGCGTATATCTAGTCATCATGTCTGTGACTAAATCTATATACAATGGCTAAATGGTTCAGTGGCTAAATAGTTTCCGTATTTCGGGTACAAATTGTATGATCGTTCTTATACCTGCAACCATATAGATTGATTTTAGAATACGTTAACATAAAGAGGTATAAAGCACTAATGGAAAATAACCGTTAAATGTAAATGCAACGACTCTAATTGCAAGTAAATGGCTAAGTGTATAAGTGTGAATAAGAACGTATAAAATTGACTTTTTTTTGTAATAAAATATACTGGCTTACTTTGCCCTTGCTATAAATCTGTAGAAAAATACAAAGCGAATTACTTACACCACATAAAATCCACACAAAATTAAATAAAAGAAATCCTTTGGTTGTTTACCTTACAAAATACAAATGGCGAATGACCTTAGTTTAATATTCAAGTGATATTCAAAAATGACAAACAGTGCCACCTATGATTTATATATCGCATATGGGTACCTTTAAATTGGCTTACAACATTATGATTTGATACATTGTGACACACTGACGTATATGGGGACATTTTATAAGAGATTCATTTCAAACAGGACTTAGTTCGATCGACATAAAATTATTTAATATCCAGGATATTTCCTACACATGGTTTAAACAACTGTTAAGTAAAGTATCATATCATAATTGTTATATCAGACATTCTAGGCTCCTGTCAAACACGAATTTATTGTACTTTTCTATCAGAGTAAGATAAGCAAGCGTGATTAAAAATGTTTAAATCGCATTTTACGCATGATAATCCAGCTTGGAATGGTATAAACAGCTGCTATCGAATGTATCTGGTTATTGTTTGTAATATAAGACATTCCTGACTCGAAACCTGCTAAGTCCTTGTATGTACTCGGCATTAATGTGTCAGATAATCCAGAAATCGCTTTACAATGTAAACGTTTGGCTTTATTTGATACAAAACGTGATATTTTGTTGTCTACGTACTCCAATATTTCGACAATATTACAGAAAATGATAAAATGATAAAGTGATATTACGGGAAAAACATGTGCCCAAGAGGTCACCAGTATTTAATTAAATAAGTGGTCTGGTTGAGTATCTGTATTTCTTCAATATCAAATAATAAAATCAAAGACTTAAGTTGTCATCATTATAAAATGCCTTTATTTAATATCATAAGAGATTGCTTTGTTTTTTATTTTGTTTTCAATATTTTATTAAATTCAAACAGAAGTATTGAAAAAAGAAGATGGTAAATGAAAAAAAAATACCTGGGAGGTTCAAGGGGTGACATGTATTTGATAAAATAAGTGATCTCTTTGGGTCTTTTTGGTAGCTAATATATCTTCAATATCAAATATTAAAAGTAAAATAAGAACAAGACGTCATTCGATAAAGGGAGTATTTAAGGTGTCTTTTTCTCTAAGAGTTGATGGGTATAAAAAAAAGAATGAAGATATCAAGGTAAAAAACGTAGGTCACTTATACTTAATAAGTGATATCTTTTGTTCGCTATGATGAACTATTGACTTTTATTACAGCTATCGATTCCTTAAAGTATACTCTGATCGATCCAAGTGCAAAACGAGTGAGATATGCTCGAAAACCTAGTCCCACAGGCCCGGAATCAAGGAGGGGTCGACAATTTTTCGCTTATGTCACAGGTATGCGCCGCGACTTTTGGGTACTATAACGCGACGGTAGATATGCTTTCTCTTCGCCTAACCAATCTTTCTCATACTCCTGATTTGCGGCAAGTTCCATTTTGATTATAAGTAGCATGTAACATGTCCAAAAATGGGCCTGGATTCGCGAAAATCCATAATTTGCTAAAATCTCAGTGTCACAGGTATGCTTGATTAAATCTACATTGAGAAAACCAGTTCAAAATGTAAAATAGTAATGATAATAATAGGTATATTTATTGATCGTTTTAACCTTTTATTTGTTTCCGGGTCACCGTCAACCAATCCCGAGAATTTTAATTTCCGTTTTTTTTTTCAAGTATATTTTTTATAATATATTATGTCGATGCATCTTTATTGATTTATGGATTTCAAATGGTGTTCGTTATTTAATAATTAGTCCAATATTTTTCTCATGTTATTGCAATTATAAAATGAAACATATTTCTTTACTCTCACGGAAAGATAACTCAATTACTCAAACTCAATTATATCAAATTATGCAGTATTTCCCTTTATTTGTGTTGATATAATTCTGCATGCAGATAGAGATATAATTGGTTTCTTAAAAAATCTATGTTTACCGCTTGAAAATTGTTTGATCGATCAGGTGCGGATTAAGAGGTAGCAAACCCGTCGCGCGCGCCCGGGTTCGCCCTTATATTTATAACTGTTTGTTCTATTATTTATTAAGAAAAAAAGTGTTGCTCAAACCAAGAATGTATTTTCTAAAAAAAATATCAAAGCCAGATAGGAATCGCTGTGAAACACTTTTCTTATGAACTGCACATGAGGTTCTCTTAATCTTTCATTTAGTTGCATTGAATTTTTTTAGCATAAAAATTATTGGAAATAGCATAAATGTGAATGTATTAAACCTACGTATGTATGAAATAAAAGGAACATTATAATCATTTTTATTTTCAATAAACGATTGTTGAAATTTTGCTTGCAGATAGATATACAGTTGTTTAAAATGATTAATGTAAATAAACTATTGATCATCCATAATATATTTATTTTTTGGATATAGAATATATAACACTTTTTAGTTCACGTTTCATTTACATGTTAAAATATCGCTGAAGTTGACTGCAGAAATATTAAAAAGAACTTATTCTTGTTTATTAACTGATCTTATGTAAAATAGAACACTTTTGGCAAGCCAAAATAGGTAAAGGGAGCGCTAAAGATGGCTTATGGTACACCACTTGCGAAGGAGAGGGCAACCACCTGCGTGCATGTCACAGGTATGCTGTGAGAGCATCAAGTCACAGGGGTGCTACTAAAAACATTAATGAACAAAAACGTATCCTCGTAAACAAACTGAGTGGTAAAAGGGGAAAAGGAGCTGTCTCTAAAAATGCTGGAATCCACTCATGAGTTTTAGCAACGAATGGATATGATATTGGATTAAAATGAAAAAGTTATATTAAACATTCATTTAATAATGGCAACAGATGATGTGTTTCACAAAGCCGCAAGGGACGGTTATTTAGACTTGTTGCGTGAAGCAACACGGAAGGAATGCAACAAACCGGACGAAGATGGAATGACACCCACAATGTGGGCGGCGTATTGTGGAAACTTAGATGCCTTACGTATGCTTGTTGGACGCGGGTAAATTGCTATTTATTTTGTCTACCTGTAAGGGTCCCCGCTCTTTAAAGCCCGGGGCCCAAACTAAAACCCGGTAAACGATAAACGATGTTTTATTCAAGTGTAACAAAATAGAACGATCATGTATATAAACATAAAAAATAAATCAAATGGCGAAGGGAACTGACCGGAAGAAATTATAATTTCTTATTAGGGTGTCAGACCCATGTAAACAAACTAACGCAATTTAAACTAGTAAACTCTTAAACCCGAGAAAAGTCCAGAGCCCTTCAAGAAAACATCGGGAACATGTGTCAGCGATAGACGTAATATGATAAACTATATCACTCACTGCAACCAGTTTATATGCAAAAAAAAAAGACCATAATAATTAATGTATGATAGCCAGCAATATATATGTGAGCCCTAAAGGTTTGAGTCAGAGTTAACATTTTCGTAAGAAATTATCTGTGTACCTGATCTCAAAGTAAGTTAACTCACAGGATCTCTTCTGGACGCAGGTTTTTTGGATCTCTATGTCCAGATCTGATTTAATCCTTTCTCATCATCATGTGCGCATGCTAAGGGAAAGGGTGCTTTAAATTATATTTAAAGTCGCTTTTAGCCCAGAATTTATAGTTTCTTAAACACTACTCGGTTTCGTGCCGATACCACTTCTTCTCGGAGCTTATTCCAGATTTTCACTATGCTACACCCGAGGGAGAATTTAATGATATTTCTGTTGAACCTTGGTTATATCTCAGGCGACGCGAATGTTTGTAGCCTGATTCCAACGATAAGTCACACAAGGGACCCTGCGACCACTAAGTTAAAATACAGCCTCATCAGGCTCAAACGTGTGGATGAGGGGTTCGTTTGGCCTTTTGAATAGAGGTTTTTGGGTAAAGACTAAAAAGGGATGGTGCCAGTTTGTAGATAATCAGAGTTTTACCTTAACGGTTGCATACGCGATTTAAGCCCAAGTTGGTTAAAAGATGTTCCGGATAGCAACCTAACGTAATTGGTAAAATGCTATAGGCATTTTGTTATTCCACGGAAGCTGAAGGTGGGTTTCGGGCTAAGTATTCCGAAAGATGTGCGCCCAAGGAAACATTTTATGGCTATAAAATACCCGGTTGACTAACTTTTAGTTCGGACGACTTACTTTTTGGAGTTCTGAGATAATATGCTCATGTGGCTTTGATAGTTTGGCCAAATGACTATACCATAGATATTAGTCGATATATTTTCTTGATGCAAATATTTAATCAATTCGATTTCTCAATTTAAACAGGGTGTAGCATAAGGGTCGAAACCCTCGGTAATTTCGAGCGTAAATCAAAATTACCGAGGCATAATTGAGGTACCCTCGAAAAATTACCGAGATTGAAATTGACTTTATCGAGGTATAATTTAGGTACCCTCGAAATTTTTTTGAGGCAGTATTAAGGTACCCTCGAAAAATTACCGAGGTAGAATTCTGGCTTATGTTACACCCTGCAATTTAAGTAACTATTTTACTGAAAGCGAATTTTTGTTATCCTATATATAAACGCACTAAACGAGTTATCTGAAATATAATAATATTCAAATCTTAATGAATAAAAAGTAGTCTGGAAGTGTCAGTTCAGGGGCTTTATGACCAGGAACGAGGATGTTGTTATTTATCCTTTAGGGAAATAAGTTACTATTTTAGGTTGATCATTTGGAAACCCAGACCAACACTTGTATCTTCATATATTCAACAAAGAACCTTGAACATATCTGTAGATGTAATTGCGTTTAATTTCATATTTGTTTTGATTTACCAGTGATATTATTTTTTTTTAAAGATATGTGACAAGATATGTGATAACGTTTTGTATATACAGGATTATCGTAAAAACATTTTTTTTTTAAATGTTGGGAAAAATAATGGTAGATATTCATCAATTGGAAACTATTTTTTGGAGCCAGTTATCATTTGTATTTATGCATAATAATTTTGAATTTCGGAAACTTTTTATTTTATTTATTTTGTCTGAATGACAGATATTTGGAGTATTCTCTTATATTTAATAACGGTAATGGGGAATAATTGAGCTATCTGACGGTTGTTAGGCCCCGACCCCAAAGGTTGGAGGCCTATAGATTCGGGGTGTCCGTCCGTCTGTCCGTCTGTCTGTCATCGATTCTTTTCCAGGCTGTATCTTTGTAACGGATGGTCCAGGGATGCATTTGGGCTGCGCCATTGGGCAAATGGCGCAGAAGAATTACCACGGGCGCACTTTTCGGAAAACGGTGCGCCCGTCATGGCGCACTGTTTTCCCTTCGGGCGCACTTTTTGACAATGAATGCGCCAGACTTTTCACATGTTCTTTATATTTTTTGAAAATATTGTTTCCCTTTTACTTGGTCAATTAATTTGTAATGTCTATAAAGTGCACTCTGCAGGTTGGCCACCGTCAGAGAAAATCAGTGAATTTCACAATCAATTTACAAATCCGGGAAAATAAGAGAATCTCGCCCTTTTAGGAGAAAAACAGGGACACATCAGGTGATTTCATTATGGATAAGGGAAAAAAAATCAAGGATATATGAGTTTTTTTGTTGAATTTCCCTGAAAATGTATTTGAATTATAAGTGTGGTTTTTTATTATTACCTTGAAGTTGAAAATGTTCGCTCGCGCCTTCGGCGCTCGCATATTAAAAAATGTCCATAAAAAATTGTTGCGCCTTCGGCGCTCGCATATTGAGTAACTATAGTAATAGTTATGGTTTATATACCAGTGCAGGATCTTTCTATGCCATTATCCATTCTATTTCTATGCCATTATCTTGGTTCATGGAAAAGAATCAGGGGCAAAACAGGGAATAAAATCTGACTCGAGACCCTGTCACCCTGACTATGGTAGTTAAAATCGAATTTGGCCTTGATATATGGCTCATACTTTTGGATAAA
Source organism: Hydroides elegans (assembly GCA_001703475.1). NCBI lineage: Eukaryota > Metazoa > Annelida > Polychaeta > Sabellida > Serpulidae > Hydroides > Hydroides elegans. The sequence continues at coordinate 11,129 of LQRL01079744.1, read as the reverse complement.
TATCAGTGGGCGCACTGAGAAAATCTCGGGCGCACTTTTCGAAAAGCAGTGCGCCCGTGGGCGCAAGATTTTGTCTG
>LQRL01079733.1:4208-23606 GCA_001703475.1 Hydroides elegans | reverse complement strand
GACCAGCGGGTCGTAAATAGAACCACAGTGTCCCCGCCATAGTCGGGTTGACCATTTTGCCAGTAGGCCGAAGGGAAAGCGCAACTGTTTGTCAACCATTCGTAATCGGATCGACCCTCTCGTGTGCCGCCGAGCCAGAAACCGTCGTCGATACCTTAAGAAATTGAAAATATATATTCGTCGTTTAAACAATTATAATTCAAATATATGTCCTTGAAAAATACATAAAAATATGTTATTTAAGAGTCAATATAAAAAAATCATCTCGCGTGTCACCAGGCTAGAGACCGACGTCGATACCTTAACGAAATAGATAAGAAAATATGAGTCGTTTTAATAATTGTAAGCCTGTCGATTCCTTGAAAAATACGTTAAAAATGTGCTTGTCTTAAAAGTAGAATCTAGAATATGGATTCGCGTGTCACTGCGTGCAAAGTATATAAAACCTATTTACAACACAATGTAAAGGTTTTGCAACGCAAATTTATATATAAAATAAAACTTTGTGGAAGTGCTTTTCTTTTCATGAGTTTCGACGAGAATCGATAATTCAATGTAATAACCTTCTAAAAGGACGACAAAGAGTTGTAAAAGACCATATTTCGTCAGAATAATCATTGACAATAATAGTTGCAGAAATAGTCTGTTTGATACCAATTGATTGAAATTCATTGATTATTATGGCAAATATGGAAATGCAACAATTAGGCCACCACTATCGTTTCCTGTACTTGGACGGATGTGAAAGCCCTAGCTCCGCAATCAAGATTATATTTGTTGACATCGGAAACATTATGAAAACTTTTTAGCAAGTTGTTGCTAATTTACAGAAAATATCAATCCAAATTGTAACTATCGATAACATGCTCTAAGCATGGATCTAGGTCAATCCGCTCGTTGACTAAAATGTCATTCCTTTGATAACAACAGTCAATTATCATAGATGAAGAGCACCTTAAAACTCAAAACAAATTTTGTAACAAGACAATTTTTTGCTGCCGTCAAATTTAACAGTTAAAGTAAGGGTTGAACACCAGAGGGTCTCTTTCTCTACGGTGCAAATTCAAGGAGCGCGAACACCGCCGGATATTACACAATTGACTAAATTTGATATGAAATCATCATTTTGAAATCCTGTATATTTTCTATAGATATAAATTGGCGTCCAAGTAGCACCATACTCATTAATGTATATACATGTATATCCCTTGAATTCTCTCTTTATATAATACAAATCCATTCTTACTTATCACTATGTCTTCCATCTTGTTATACATCTCCGCATCACAGATTTCCACTAGAGCTCCCCCTGCATATTCGCAAGTATATTTGGCATCGTAAAAAGAGCGGTATGTCTGGTCTGCTACGACCCATAATCCATTGTGCTGGAAAGCGTCACCTTCGTAAAAGAAACAGGAGAAACATTATATGTAATGAATTCGTTCGATTTGAGACAATTTAAAACAAAAAGCTAAAGATGGAATAGATCGACGCTGATATCGAAAATGACACAATTTTGCAAAATAAAAACATTCATCAACCAAACTTTATAGGTTGACCCAAAATAGGAATATTACTTTAGGAATCTCCAGGGTAAAATTTGTATAGGCTTATAATTAGTTTCATTCTTAGACATTCAATTGATGGTTTGTATATGAGTTTTAAAACGCACGAGAAAAAATAAGTGAAAACGCAAAAAAAAACAGAGAGAATAAATTAATGTGCATGTGCTCACAGGGCTAAAAATCTATGCGAAACCTGGATTCTCGACCTACTATGAAATATAATTAATTATATATATTTAATTATAAAAAAATCATAATATAACAAACCATTTTGACAATTAGTCCCAGAGAGACCAGGATAACATTCGCATCTGTATCCATAATCCATTTCTATACAACTTCCCCCGTGTTGACATGGGTTCGATGTACACGCGCCCAGTTCTGTAAACACACATGGATACTTTAATTTAGACTCTATGCGATGAAACGTGTTCAGCCTAGTCAAATATATCGTGTAATAAATAAAAAAAATGTTTAAAAAAATCTTGAAATAAAACAAAAAAATATATATCGTGTAATGACGCGGTCACTCTATATATTTTGAAATCACAGCGAAATTGACGGAAAATATTGTCAAATCGATATCGCTGGCGATTAATAAATAACAATATTTTCTTTTAGTTTCGCTGCGATTTTAAATATATATCGCTGACCAGTGTATATTAAAACATCAGTGGCGCTCAAAAGCTCTGTGTTTTCAACCAAGTATTTTTTAAATAAGAGCTGTCCAATTTACGGTATTTAATGCAAAAACACACACAAAATAGCAACTTAATTTCATTTTACATGTTCCTTTCAATCCCATCTCCACTCAAAACAACCCGCCGCCCCCGCTTCCACCCACTCCCAACTCGAGCGCACATTATAAATATTGAGGGATTTTTACATGCAAATAAAGAAAACATAGATCAGCCATATATTTCGCACGGATGCCCACCAATAAAAAACCCAGAGGAAGAAATTCATCGATTCAATATTTGCAGAACATTTAAATGTTCAATCACACAAAGCAAACCGTTAATCTAACAACAGAAGACCTGATAGAATCAGATCTATTTTATTAATATAGTTTGTTATATATAATTTACTATATGTTTTTTATATCATATTATTATTCTATATAATCAGTTTTATAGACCTGTTTCACAGTTGCTTCCAGTGAATGCATTATCACAAAAGCAGTTGTAACCATTTAAAGCATCTTCACAGACACCTGCATTGAGACATGGTGTCGACGAACATTCGTTGATTTCTGTGAAAAAGACCATGTTACTAGACTAAATTGAAGGGCATCCCACGACACATTTTTCAAAAATTGGTTGAATCGCCGTAAAACAACATAAGAAGTAAGAGCAACAACTAAATAATGTATTTTTTTAACATTAAAATTTCGCAAAAAGATGTTCCGTTTTTCCAAGCCAGCTGGGCTGTTTCTCCTTTTTTAGCCAGCTTGGTACAGAAAAGGAACACCTTTTTGCAATTTGAAATGTTGAATATAACTAAACTACCAATCATCTAGTGTAAATAACAGTTAATTATACAATTAAAAGCAGGTTTTATCAATTTTGAAATAATAATTCTCAATATTTATTACAAAAATGAGGAAATGATCGAAAAAGGTGTTCCTCAATCTGCTAAAATCTCCAAGCTAGAATGAGTTTCCTCGAAATTTCCAAGCCAGCTGGAATGTAGTGGGGAACACCTTTTTGGGGGAACAGCACGTGATATGCTCTTCTAAATTAATGATTGAATCGATGGGACGTTAGGACCTTGTAAAAAAAATTCTATTGTATTTGTAAAAAATTAAGTTGTCCAAAATCAACTTTGAAAATTCATCCCATAATTATCATTTATTTCGTAATACGAATTTTTATACGGTGGTGATGCTTAGAGTTTAATTTAGAGAAAGAGGATCTGTATATTACAAAATTTCTGTGTTTAACGATCATGTGTTACTTGAGACTTTGATCGTGTTAGAAAAATCTAAACTCGAGTACTCTAGATCTCATAGACAATTGTTTTTTTTTTAATGTTGCTCAATGTTATATGCTTCTAACAATGCATATTTGTCATAAAAGGACATTCATTATACAGAGATTTCCTCGTAAAATACAGATCTCTCCTCTAACTTAAATCCAACCTGCGTCACAATGAATTCCGTTATAGCCGGGAACACATTCACAATTACATACATTAAATACATTTTATATTCACATACGTTCGTCATGCAGTGTATAACAATACGAATAAATATTCTATATGCATCAGTTTGCGGAATATCGATTTGTATTGCAAAATGCAAACAGAAAACTAAAATTAAATTTAAAATGATAATAGAATGTTCACCATTTAGAATATATATTCATTAGTTTTCTTTATTAAATGAAATATTTTAATATTTTGTATTATATATGTGACACTTAGAATCTAGTTTATAATTGAAATCCAACCTGCTTCACAATGAATTCCATCAAAACCGGGAACACAGTCGCAATTATACCCATTTACGATATCCTGACAAACTGCTCCGTTTAAACATGGGATCGATATGCACTCATCAAGATCTGAAAAAACACATAGAAACACTCGTATAGTATACATCTTACGTTTTCTTGTATGTTTTTGTAGTTTTTGTTATGTTTGTCATATCTTTATTCAAAATATATAAGAGGGTTTATTGTTTACTACGTAGTCAGTAATCAACTTTTTAAAAATTATAGTGTATATACCATTTTTTAACTTTCTTGGTCCAACAGTGAATATGTCATTTAAAACAATGTTAAAGAATCTAGAGAAAATATTTGTTTATTGTAAAACCAGTTTCACAATAGAACCCATTGAATTCGTGATCAGCTTCAAAGCTGCATCATAACTATTTATCATCAGTCACAATTAAAATCAATTAACATGCATGTAGCATTGATATGTTTATCATTTATATGTCAATCAAGTAATATAAATGTCAAACTATAAAGAAGACTCTAGAGTTATATGTTCTAGACTCTACCTGTTTCACAATGGATTCCAGTGAACCCAGGTTCACAGGCGCACACATAGCTGTCCACCCTATCCTGGCAGTCTGCTCCGTTCATGCATGGCATTGATAGACATTCATTTATGTCTGTTTATGAGAAATTTAAATTCCATATGCATAGCTACTTTTTTTATAAAACATAAATCTAAAAAGTTTAATAATTATTTTATGCACGTTTGCTCATCAGACAAAGCATTTAGATAAGAATATGCATTTTATATTCAAATACGTTCGTCATGCAGCGTATAAAAATACGAATAAACATTCTATATGCATCAGCCTGCGGAATATCGATTTGTATTGCAAAATGCAAAATGCAAACAGAAAACTAAATGCAAATTTAAAATGATAATAGAATTTTTACCATCTAAAATAAATATTCATTAGTTTTCTTTATTAAATGAAATATTTTAATATTTTGTATTATTCATGTGACACTTAGAATCTAGTATATAATTGAAATCAGACCTGCTTCACAATGAATTCCGTTATAACCGGGAACACAGTCGCAATTATACCCATTTACGATATCCTGACAAACTGCTCCGTTTAAACATGGGATCGACAAACATTCATCAAGATCTGCAACAATACAAAACACATGAAAAACACTCGTATAGTATATATCGTAAGGTACGGACACGCACTTGTGATTTTTTTTCTGCGGCACAGTGATATTCAAAGAAAATAGAGTAAACCCTGCGATATTGCGATCGCAGGATTTACTATATTTTCTTTGAATATCGCTGTGCCGTAAAAATTTTCACAAGCGCGTGTCTTTATCTTTACGAGTTTTCTTAAAATAAACAGTCCTGTTTTTCGGTATTTTTCATAAATTTATTCCTAAATGTATATTGGCGATCAATGTTTTCTGCCACGTAGTCAGTAATAAAGTGAGAAAATATTAGGACACAATCTTTGCACTTTCTATCACTTTCTATGGCTATCAGCAAATATGACATTACAATAATGATGAAATTCTTTTATAAAATATGTGTTTACTGGCAAACCAGTTTCACAATGTATCCGATTGAATTCGGTTTAAAAGCTTCATTCATAACTATTCATCATTATTATTAAGATCAAATTAAAAATACAAATGTAGCTGTTATATAATTATTGATAATCTATTAATTAAGTAAACAGGTGTAAAATATCAAGTAATTAATTTGTAGACTCTAGAGTTATATGTTGTGGACTCTACCTGTTTCACAATGGATTCCAGTGAACCCAGATTCACAGGTGCACACATAGCTGTCCACCCTATCCTGGCAGTCTGCTTCGTTCATGCATGGCATTGATAGGCATTCATTTATGTCTGTTAATGAGAAAGTTAAATTCCATATACATAGTTACTTTTTTACAAAACATAAATCTTAAAAGTTTAATAATTATTTTTAATGCACGTTTGCTTATCAGACAAAGCATTAAGATAAGAAAATACATTTTATATTCACATACATTCGTCATGCAGCGTATAAAAATACGAAGAAAACATTCTATATGCATCAGCTTGCGGAATATCGATTTGTATTGCAAAATGCAAACAGAAAACTAAATGCAAATATAAAATGATAATAGAATTTTTACCATCTAAAATATATATTCATTAGTTTTCTTTATTAAATGAAATATTTAATATTTTGTATTATTCATGTGACACTTAGAATCTAGTTTATAATTGAAATCCCACCTGCTTCACAATGATTTCCATCAAAACCGGGAGCACAATCACAAGTATACCCATTGACGATATCCTGACAAACTGCTCCGTTTAAACATGGGTAAGACAAACACTCATCAAGATCTGCAAAAAAAATACAAAACATATGGAAACCACTCGGATGGTCTACATCTTACGTTATCCTGTACGTTTATGTAGTTTTTGTTATATTTGTCATATCTTTATTCAAAATGTATAAAGGTGTTTATTGTTTTCTACGTAGTCAGTAATCAACTGATTATTGTTTAGATACCATTTTTTACCTTCTTTGTCCAGCATTAAAAATAATAATGAAGAATTTTTTATCAAACTATGTGTTTATTTGCAAACCAAATTCACAATGGATACAATTGATCTCAGTTTCAAATCTGTATTCATAACTACGTATCATAAATAACAAGTAAAATAAAAAAAAACATACATGTAGCTTTTTTACAATAACTGATTATTTATCAATCAAGTAAACACGTGTAAAAAATATCAAGTAATTATTAAGTAGACTCTAGAGTTATATGGTGTAGACTCTACCTGTTTCACAATAGATTCCAGTGAACCCGGGTTCACAGACGCACACGTAGCTGTCTACTCTATCCTGGCAATCTCCTTCATTCATGCATGGCATTGATAGACATTCATTTATGTCTGTTGATAAAAACATATAAATTTGAAATTGTTAGTAGCTTGTAGCTGTATGCACGTTAGCTCATCAGAAATAGTATACAAATAGGAATATACAATGCGTATGCAAGTAAGCTTATCGTATAGAGTATCGACTTCAAAATGCTAACTCAACATCAAATGTAAAACAAACATTATTGTTAAACTCTTGTTGTCAAAAATGTGAATTCATAATTTGTTTTAACGAACTATGAAAACAGACGTTTTATTTGCGTCCAGGATTTCAAATAGTGACATACGATTTATGGTGCTTTCTGCGGCTTCTTGTACCTGCGTCTACGGAATTTAAATTGGAATAAAACATAGTAATCCCAGCGTTATTGATTTTACTGGAGTTTCTATATGTTATAACAGTTCAAATTCCGCAGACGCAGAGAGCGGCTGAACGCACCATAACAGAGTTTATTAAGCATTAACAAATCTACCTATTTCGCAGTCATTTCCGCTGTAACCGGAAACACAAGTGCAATTGTATCCATTTATAAGATCCTGACATGTACCGGCATTCCGACACGGGTCAGAGGAACATTCATCGATTTCTGAAAACATTGGAAAAGAATTACCATTAAATTTTATGACAATGTAATATATTGCAGCATTAACGGGATTCCTATAACTGAATACAATGATGGGATCCTCATACGTGAGCCAATCTAAAAATTCATCTAAGCTGATGTTTGTGTCATGGTTTCCTGCTTCACATCACTTTATTTCACATTTAAAATTGTATAATATACAATATATTGTATACAATATCTTGTTATGATATGTATTAATATAACAGTGCTAAATATTTGAAGACACATATGCTTAAAAGATATCAACATATATGCTCAGTTTTATCTCTAACAATTTGTATTCTTTTCACACCTAAGTTTACATTTAAATCATCAATTTCTTTAAAAAAACGTTTGGAATTATTTGCCCTTTACCATATGGAAACCTAACTTTATACTTAGACATACCAAGTTTGCAATGTATGCCGATGAAGCCGGCTAAGCAGACGCAGATAAAGCCGTTTATCATATCTAGACAGGTATGGTTATGCGAGCATGGATTGGAAATGCACTCGTCAATTTCTGTAAGTGAAATAAAACATTACGCTGAACAAAATCTAAGCTTTTTTGGTTTAATGACATCAAACAAGTAAAATGGAAACACATATTTAGGAGTAAATATATGCAATGTTAAATATGGACTAAGTAAATGCAAATATTTTCAGTGTCTATAATGATATTCGCCAACAAACAACATAAAATCTGTAAAAAAAATTAAATGTGGTGAAATTTCTTTGTTTTTCCTTAAATGTATGTTCTCGCGGTATTGTAAATTCCTTTTATCTTAATTAGATTTATTTAATTTTTAGTGGTCTGTTAGTCCCTTTACAAACTTAACGGATTATTACGTATGTGAAACATCAAATATTATCATGTTTTGTTCATTCAGCAAGCTGCCTTCTTCATTTTATTATAATCCGTCTTATAAACCGACTCGACAATTTTTCATTTTTTAAAATATATTTAATATAATGGAATAATCAGGTAATTGTTATATACGAGAGCCCCTTCCATTTTACTAAACAAAATAGCAACCTTACCTGTAATATAATCTTGAAAAGCTTGCAATTTAACAAAAATGTTTTCAATTTCTATTATAGCAGTTTGATTTGTGGATTCCATTTCTGTCATCCAAAATTCACATCCACTTTCAACATTATACTTAAAAGCAGTACAAGGAACATGCAATGAACATAGTTTTTCACATGGATAAAGATCTGTTAAATGATCGATATGTACAATACCGCCTCTATTGATAAAGTCATACACTTGATCCAAAGTTATGTTTGGAAAATCAAATGCTTCAAAGTTGTCGTCGACTATATTGTCGATTGTTTCAAACGTCATTGTCCCATCGATACATATATTCTGATTTGCATTTCCTGAGATTGCTATAACAAATAATAATAAAATAATCAATTTAATGCTATTATTTATAAAATGTTCCATATTGTTATAACGCTTCTTTGCTGAATTCATGTGTAGCTTTAAAGAATAACACAATAATAATTGATGCAGAATATTACTTTTATCAACCATGGTCATCATATATTAGGGTATTTATTCAATTGATTCGAAAGATTGCTTAAACGAGCTCCAAATAGATGGTCAGTCCACTTTCACAATAGCGTAAAGCAAACAAATGATAAATGATATGATTTAATCATAGTATGAGTGCATTTTATATCAATTTACAATAAATTGTCAATCAAACAAACATCCATTAGGTTGAATCAATAGAAACTGTTACTGTGTCTAAGATCATCGGTCAGTGTGTTTTAAAAAGGCCAAAGTTTGCCTAGAAGTCTACCAGCCTTTATTTGTCAAGTAAATCGGTCAACAAATAAATTGCAGTTTATAGATCACTGGACTTTGCCAAATTAAAGAAGTTTAAAGTGCATGCATGATCGGGATATGTTAAAATTGATTTTATGTAATGCTAACATTAACTTTGACTTCTTTTTAACTGTTATTGCTAACAAAATAATGCATATGTTAGCGATTATATCGAATCGATTTTTAACCAATTTTCTTCGAATTTCGAGGAGACATATATCCTTATATACAATTTTATTGATATTGTTAATTTAATATCTAGATACGTTTCGGTAGAGGGTTGATGAATGTTATTGGAAATCAAATGTAAGATATTTTTCATAATTAATTATTGAAGAAACCAGCGATGATTACTATACTATTATATCGTTAGTTATAAAGCATAACCATGTGATTGTATCCCTAGCTATGTAAAATGTATGAATGCTGTATTCTGCCCTCAGCATTACCCTTGAAACTTCCAAAATACATTTCATATTCAACTTTCACACAATAAGAGGCAAAATAGATGATCACGAAGTCAATTTCATTACGTTTTAGATGTAAATGTACAGCATATTGGTAAATGATTTAAGATCAAAAGTTATCTATGTCTTCTGTAGAATAAGATATATTCCATGTTATCTTACTCTTAGACGAGAATAATCGACAATGGTCTCATACATTCTTTGTACAATAGCTAAAATATAACAACAATTTTATTACAAAAGCATAATTTTTCACTATAAAATATGTAAAATGTATGACGATAAAATGGGCTTGATTTTGTTTATTCATTATAATCCTTTCTATTGTACAAATGTATCTAGAGTTGAGACACAATGTCTAATAAAACGTAATTTTCTACCTTTGATAAAAAAATACATTTATTAATATTTAATGTACAAGCAAAATGATGGAATTCTTGACAAATATTATTATAAACAAATTTGATAAGCATTCTTATTACAACAAAAACAAATAGTTGAACACCCGATTTCGGATACGATGTGGCAATAAAACAAAAAATGATGACTCCATAAATAGCGAATGTTCAAATTACCCGTAATGCAACTTAGATTTTTATTTGCATCAGTTTGGATAATTTTCTTACATTACTTTTGGTTCTATCTAAATTCAACCATGTCATTTTATTTTAGTCAACTATTCAAATGACAAAATGATCGATTGGATATATAGCATACATCAAAATCATAAGTCCGAAATACCATATAATTAGCAAAATGTGTTCAACATATTTATTAAAAGATGGGCTCTATTTTTGTAGATGGATGCGGTCTGTGTTTTCTTGCCAGAACCAAACTAGATATCTTGAACGTAGAATGATAATCCCTGCATTTGTTTTAAAGTCCTGGTTACTGATTATTTAGGTTGTATTTTACTTCGCCTGTCCATCTATAATATAGCTCATTATTGTGCATATATTAAGCTATTTGTATTTTTAATAAACGAAGTGTTTATATCAAAAACAAATATACTGCTCAATAGCCTTTACAAATACAAAAGCTTAAGTAATAATAGATGTTTCCTTCAAACATATTTGGCTTTGAAATTATTACAGCCTATCCACCTGTTTTAAATTGATAAAATATGTTATTTGTCTTTAACCATGTAGGTGTTTCAGTCTCATTGTAGTAGGTCACAAAGAAGGATAACGTTTAAGTTTGGCGAAATTTCGTATATCAAATATGATAACAAGCAAACAGAAAGTCATTGAATTCCGGTAGTATAATTTGTTGATTGTTCATTAAATTGCATAAAAATGTTGTGAATATCATAATAAAAGATTATATTGCTTCTGGATATTAACAAAGTTAAATTGTTTAAGTGGATTGATAAGTTAAATTGTCCGAATCATGTCTAGTGTATGTCAACTAAGAGATAGTTTGCATTCATCGATAAATGTGCATTGTAAGGCAATTGCCTTCATTTTTTAAGTCGTGCAACAGTGTGTAATGTCATTTCTTTTCAAAACAATTTATTTTCTTTTTTCTTTCCGAGGAATTTTATTTGAATATTTCTACAAAATATCAAGTTTATTTGTTATGATAAGATTTGAAAGATATCATTTTTTCTATTATTCTAGAAAGCACATACCCGTTATATGAATGATCTTGGTAATTAAACGATTGCAAGCAAGTTACTATTTCTTGTTGGAAAATTAACGCCAAATGTAAGACATTTGTCACAATTATTACTTGAAAACGTACAGGCACCTGCAGCTGGTCTGAAAAGAAAACAAAGAACATCAACATTTTTAAGCTGATTTATTCATGTGAGTTGTTTTATTAAGAACAAATAAATACGTAAGTTTAAAGAAATTAAACATTTCAAGTTAAATATACAAAATCAAATGACGAAGTTGCTAGCTAAACATGTTTAAATGGAATTGGCGTGGGCGATATTGTAAGGTTTTTTGTTGCACAAGCCATGTTAGATTTTTAGCCTTTGGCCTCAACTCAAAGGTTTTGATAATATAATTTAGGAGTGGTCAGTAGAGTCCTGGTTAAAAAATGACTGACATAAAATCCCTTATGTGTATATTTTGATGTTTTTTTCTGTCGAATTCCGTAAACCGGTAGTGAAGAGCTAGATAAAGAGACATCAATAAATTTCCCACAAAGGAGGATGTTAAGATACGAGTTCTATGTTGAAATAAGCATTAAGTGTGTTAGCATATAAGTCGTTTAGTAATTATTAAATAAAGTTATGCGAGTATAAAATGAGACCCGATATGGAAATCGAATAAATCTAAACCCTAATGTCACAAGTGTTATTGAAAAGCAAACGTCCGCTTTTAATCTTTCAGAATGTCTGGAGACGAAGTTAAAATGGAATCACAAGAAGACCCAAAGTCACAATGGCAAAAAATGACTGTTGTTCAACTCAAAGGTGCACTCGCACAGAGAAGTTTGGACACCGACGGTAAAAAGTCTCAACTCGTAGAGAGAATCGTAGAGTACGAAGAAAACAAGAACAAAGATCAAAGTATGTATAGTTTATTTTTTTTGTTTTCTGCTTTATGACAATCTATCGGTAAAGGTTTATTCACTCACATTGTGTTCAGGATAAGTGATGATAAATCCCACTTATTGATAGAGAACTAGAATAGAATAGAGAACCTATTGTCATTGTTTGTTTTATTTGTTTCATGATACCATCATGCTCATTAGCGATTTGATTATCATTTCTATAATAATATGTTTTTTTACCTATTAATTATGTTTATTTTGTATTTTCTTTGTTTTTTAAGAGACAGGCGGTGAAAGTAATGGAGTTGCTGAAGAAAATATGGATGCAGATGAGAAACAAAAAGGTATTTGGAGTATGTTTCTGATATATGTATGTGTTGAACATTCGTATTATATCCAAAAATATATTTTGGATGCTGACTTTCTATGTTAATCGTTATATACAAAGGTTCCCTACAGTTTAAGTTAAGGAATATACATTTTATTAATAGTTTTAAGTTAATAAGTGGAACAATTAAACCAGCCTTATCACTCCAAACTTTCATTTCAGAGGAGGACAAGGAAAAACCAGATCCATTTTTTCTACCAAGAGGCAAATTCCTTAACGGTACGTTCTTAAACAAACATTGTTTTTGTCAAACATTGAAATGTGAAATAATTATGAACTCAATATTATTTGGAATTCAATGAAACAAGTTTTTTTTAATAATACACATGATAGAAGCAGGTGTTTCATTACAAATTCAAATACATTTGTAGTTTAAAATATTGTAAAGTTGTTGGTCTAAAATCATAATTATTGTGATACGTGTGATTAAATGTGAAAAATAAGGAATTGAATAAGATAAATAGATAATAGACTACCACCCTATTGTCTCTTTTGTAGCCTATCGCGGAGCAGCCTCTCTTATGACCGTGCTAATCACGCCGTTTGAAAACGAGTTCTTTGCGAGCGAGAGCTTCATTGAACATGCCACGAAAGCCAAGACGTTTCAGCTCAAGAAACTCTGGAATGACACCAGGTAAGTCGGTGTTTTCGCCAACTTCTATTGTATTTGAGTTGTAATGAATAACATCAGGCTGATCCACCTTGTGGTTTTGTTTTACAAAGAACAAATGTTTCGGGTTCAATTTTGTGAAAAAAAAAAAAAACGTTTGTTTTTTAGTTGTCGATTCATCTTTCTAGCTCTGATTCCTGATGATATGCAAAATTAATACATTATCACATAGTTAAGAAAAGGAAATCTTCCAGGAATAATGTATAAAGAAAACATATAAATCATTATGCAAAATGCTTGTGCTGAGGCTTATAAAAGGGGAAGCTAGAACAAACGACCTCCTTATCCCAGCAAAAACATGTCGTCATAAGCGTCAACTGTACTGCTGTATGAAACCAATTTCCCTTGATTTATATGTACATATTTGTTAGATAATTCAATTATTATAACCAAGCAGTAACTTTCTGAAGCGCTGCTGAATTGATACAACTCAGGACAAAGGCGAAATAAGACGTGGTAAAAAATCGGATTTTATAGTGCTAGATCATTTAATAATAATTATTAAATGATTTCATTTTTCTGTAGCGCGGCTGAGTTGAGATTCCGTACTCTGGACGAGGGTGAGGCGGCGTTCGCAGCGATGAAAAAACAGCTTGCGTCCGTCGATGTCGACGTGTATCACCCGGGATTCAGGACCAATTTCAATGCTACATCCTGTAAAAGTATGTATGACTATTTGTGATGGCCTTAGCTGTTTAGAGCTAAGGTAATTGTCCTCTTTTAGGATGCGAGATCAATCTGCGGATGTATTAGAGCCTCGTTTACCCGTAAGCCACATCTCCAACAAAAATACATATTATGTACATCAATGAGCTTAAAATTGAAAGTCACCTTCTTATGTCACCCTTCGTCTAATTCTTTGCCTAGAGTGTTTAGTTCTCTCACTGCCACTGCTTGAAATCGTGCAATGAGTAACACTTTAATATTTTCATTTGTGAACTTCTGTATGATTGAAATAAATATTAATAACAATATACGTCATTTGAAAACCTAAATTTCTTTTAATGTTTAGATATTCCCATTATCAAGTTTATCTATTTTCAATATTTTTTCTTTCGCAGATAACGAGTTTCTCTCGATCTTCGAGGGCATGGAGGACGACGCGAGCGAAGAGGAGTGGAGTAAGTTTGTTCGTTTCGGGACATGTTTTTTTACGGATTTTTTTTTCGCGCGAAGTTTCTCTGTTTCGAGAAAATCATCCCCTCCCCCTGATTAAATGTGTCCCAAATGTCGTTGGGATATCTACTAGCTTTGAATGAAAATACCGTTTCTCCCAGCCTTCTTAAAAGAGGACAGTCAGGTCCCTAAGCGAGGAAAGACCCAAAAGTACTGAGACGAAGCTCTTTATAATCATTATGGATTCCTGCAAATGGACAGTTTCTACCTTTTCATACAGAGGAATTAGGCCTTATGAAATCAAGCATCGCTTATTTATGCCAGATATAAATCTGATTACTGTATCCGATTATAAATTCGAATATTCGATCCATTGAGAACACATGCGGTCACATCTGTGATAAAAAAAACTAATTTAAAAGTCATGTCAGGTTTATGACAAGTTTCTAGATAATCTGCGTTTTACAAAAGCAAATTTGACTTTAGTCAAAAGATAAATGTTTCTCAGTCATGTATAGACGTGTTAAACGTGGAGTTTTAAAATATATAAAAATATTGTTTTTACTGTGTCAAACGAACACTTTAAGCCCAATTGCAATGTTTAGTGACACTAGCCACAGCATTCAAACGAGTTATTTTTTTACTTTCCATGAATAGCGAGATCAAATTGAGTTATTTTTTTTCGAAATAAGTAATCCTAAAGGATTAAACGCAAACAAACATTCGAATAGGCAAATGCACAAACAAAAGGATGAAAGAAGAGTTTACACCCGAGTGAGCGATTCATACTCAAATTATACGAGCTATATTGAGTAGCTTAGTGCAGTAAATTAGTCTATAGATTATTTTATTCCCCGTGACACGAGAGGATATCTTTGTTTCAAAACGCGAACATTCGTATTGTGTCGTTGTTAAATTCGATGACTCGGTAGTTTACAACCGAAAGACTCGAAGACCCGTACTTTTGTAAGGCATGCGGATTCGTATATTATTTTCACTTCAGATGGAACCATTTCAAGTAAAATCCCAAGAAGATGTGGAATAATCCCATTTTATTTTCAACGAAGAATGATTGATACATTTAAGTCATGTTATATGCCGACCATCGCGACGGAAGTTTTTCTTTCGCAGACCTCTTATAAGCTTATGAGCGCTACCTGATCACAAAATGTGTCGAAACATAAGTTTTACATTATTTGTTTGTTTATTTAACCTAGGGAAGCTACTTACTTTCAAAGCCTTGGGTCCACCAAGAAATGTTATGATTTTTAGTCGGTTATCGAATTTGAAAAAGTTCAAAGAAAAAGTAGTTGGATAGTTATGGAATATAGGGGAAAATGTGAAGAAAAAACTGTCAAAATACTGGCAATTCACAAATGTTTATATATGTATATAGAAATGTTTTATGCATTACAAATATATGTCTTTGATATTATATAGCTATAACTTGATTCGAATGCGGATTAGAATTTAATTATCTTCGCATCCCTGATTGCTTCAGGTATTTTTGCCTCATTCATATTGGTGAAAGGTGATGCCACCAAATTCTAATCCAACTTTGTTATTTATGTATTGCGTAAGATTTTAAGAATTGTATCAATATTTTCAAAATGCATTTTATGTGATTAACCTTGTATTTTTGTTCCATCTGAAAACAATACTGTGCCACCATCATTATCAGATATTGGTGGCAATAAGTTATTGATAATATGCCTTCATCATCAGTTTCATCGCTACTTTGAATCATTTCGATGTCAGTGTCATGTTTGGCTTTTATAAAGCCCAAATCCCTTGAAATTCTCATTGAAAAAAAAATGAAGTGAAAAAAACGCAACCATACAATAGAGTTATGCATTCATAATGATATATTTAATTATACTGTGCATGCTTTCCTAATGCGACTGTATTAATTCCCTTAACTGAAGAGTGGATTAACACTAAGTACTGCAAAAGGCCTAGTCCGGTTGGTTACTATCGTTTGATATCGCCTGGCAAAACAAAGTATGAAAAATAGTTTCCGATCGACTCTATGCATCAATTCAAATGTCTGGATTAGGTTAACCACATAACCTATAGAAAGGCCCGTTTGAGCCTCAACGCTCTGTATCTTTATTTCTAAGAAAAAAAGTCTTCCATAAAACATCCAATGGATTCATGAAACGAGAGGTATAGCTCTCGATCCCTGCGGCTGCAACCTAATTTGTCATTGTTCAAATAATCGATTATAACATAATATTGCTCAGCCAAGGGTTTCTCATTTCGTTTCTTCGATCATATTCATTTGTTTATTTTGTCCAAACAGGTACACGGATGTATCAACCAACCTTTGACTAACCCTAATTTGCCCCCCTCCAATATTCCCCTTTTACAACATCCAACCAGATTGGCTGAGTTTGGAAAGTCCCCCTTGTGTGTTTCATAAACCGTGAGGACACGGAATCGTAAACATCAATGAAATATTGGAGAAATATTTGTCGGGAAAAATTACGCGGATTCTTTCTTCACGTCAATAGCGCGAATTTTTCCCTTCAAATCCTCTTCTCCAACTAATCATGTCCCCTTAGAAAAACCTCATCTTGCTGAAGAACCGTATTTTAGACACATGAAGTCCACTGAAAAAAATGGGAATATATTTGTCCTTCAGCTCAAATACGCGGATTTGTCATTACGTCAAATACGCGGATTTTTCCTTTGCTACCCCGACCCCTCATATCACCTAACAAAAGCACCACGGTTAGGTGATGAGGCAAGTCCCCGTTTCATTTGGCAATAAAATGAGCGGATTTGTTCCCCTTTTCATCTTATTCCCTCTTGCAAAACCCAAAACCGATTTCTAAACTGGCAAGTCCCACATTTCCGTGTTTCAGTGGAGCGTTTTGTAATTTTGGATAACCTTCCGGACGATATGACCGACATCAAGTTAGCCGATGCTATTCCAGACGCGATCGAAGTGATCGATATCGGGCTGTTCGAAGAGAGCGAAGGGTAAATATATATAAAAAAAAATACTCTAAACAAATATATGCGTTTGTGTCTATGTAGAATGCAGTTTATTCAGTGGGTATATTCCTATGTGTATCCCATATGCATGTGTGGGACTAGATGTTTCGAAGTGCCAGAAAAGATGGCGTCTGCGATCTCCATTTTTTTGGCGAGATACAAAGGGTTGAAAGAAAGTCACGTCTGTTTGTGTGCTGAACAAAGCCACAGAAATTATAAGATTAACAAGCTCGGTTCCTAAGATCTCGATATAATGTTGGGTCGAACGATACCTTTGCCAATAACTGAACCTTCTATAAAAAGAGGGTGAATCAGTGTAAAATATAAACCTTATTTCCCCTATACAAGTCGCGTGCTTCATGGCACTAATCGCATTTCATATGCGAATATTATTTTAAAGTGTCGTAGATTTCGATAACGAATTCACCCCTTGATATGACTTACCTTTTGCCTGAATATTTACACAAGTCTTAATTGGACAGATGAAATATCTTTAAAAATAAACCACTCTAGTAGTGGTATTTGCACAAAACCATCGTTAAGATAAACGTCATAACTTCCAGATTTATAAACACTTCTGGATTCCTCTTTCATTTTGATAACGCATATTTCTTCGAATTGTGCGTATTTCGTAGTTTCGATCCAATGTATAAATGACAATAGATAATTTTGTTGCTATCGGGTCTATTTGTTTATTGGTGGATCAATGCTGAATATCGTCATACAAGGTATGTGAAAATGATCAGGGCTCGAAATATCTCATTTGTTTTGGTGAGCAGATAACATTCTTAACGGTTGGCCGAGAAAAAAATATATAACACCAAATCTAGCAAAATCAGATTCAAATTCATTCAAAATGACGATGTCTTTGGTCTGACGTTTTCATAGTTCTGGCTTTAATAATTTCTGGCCCTCTGATAAGTTATCACTTTATACTTTTAATTTTACAAGAATTGATTATCGTGAATAAATGATATGTTGATAAATAGTTTTTCGTTTTATGTTAAGTACATATTCAAATATTGCATGAATTTAATTAGAATCAGATGAAAAGAAATTAACCTCTCATATACAGGTTATTTTGTACAGTTTAGCTGTAGCAAACATATTACATTTTAATGATACAAACCATAAACATTGATAGATGAATCAACAAAAGCTAAAGCTTTGATTAAAGTACCAGCGCCTTTATCTATTTGCATTATTTACTTGTTTGCGCATACTAATTCCTGTGAGCCCTTTGTAGGTGTATGGTGGTCTCCTTCCCGACCAAGAAGACGTGCGCCACTTGGGTCGAGAAGAACAGTGAGTTCAAGCTGAGCGACAAGACCGCAAGGTGAGTTGAAATATTCATATTTTGCCGGATACTTATACATGTACTTATGAATAGTGTACATTTTGTTATGTTCATGTATAATATGGGCCTTTTGATGAAGAAGTCCTGAGCCACTGAAACATTGAATGTAGTCATGGATAAGACCACTCCATTGTTTAAACAAAATACTAGAAAAAAAAAAACGTTATTTTTCGCTCGGAAAATGTATCATTTTTCTCGATCCGAAAACAACTAAAAGATAAACATCATTGTTCTAATTCAAAACTTTCCATTGTTGTTTACGAAAAGCCATGTCGATTTGTATATTTGGTCAGGATTCTATCCAACCTGTCGCGAAAGAAGCATACTGAATGTTAAATTTCACTTATTTTCTCAAACCGAGTTTGATCTTAAAACAACCAGCAAAAAAGTATTGTGCTAAATCAAAACTTGCCATCGTTGTTTGCAAAATAGCATGTCTATTTGCATTTATATTACAGGATTCTGTCTTACTTGGCGCGAGAGAAGCATGCTAACGCGACGC